>CM060835.1:27087500-27375000 GCA_030762175.1 Metallyticus violacea | reverse complement strand
TTCATTGATAATGGGTGATATTACCCCCAATTTTTACTTTTAATAAATGCTCATTTTAATTACATTATTGCCTGTTGTCAGTATTTTAAGTGCCTTTTTCAATGCCTATTTTAACGAAAATAAATGCCTGAAGTTCCGGGCTCTGGTCATAACATACCAATAAACACAGCACTTTTTCACCGCTTTCAAACTTCTGCGCTTTACAGTTCCGCAACTACTGCGGCTTCGTATCAAGTTCACACAAAATGATGGCAGGATATTTAAACGAAACTCCGCGAACACGAAATTTATAGGTTTGATAGGGAAAGCTTCATGAAATATGGAGGACATAATGACCACCATTTAAGCGAATCTTTTGTTCTGTTTGTTGAAAGGAAAGGACTTTGTAGGACAGGACAGTATCACTATGTTGGAAGCTGGTAATAACCTGTATAAGCTATACTTTTTTTTTTCTAAGATTGTAAATAACCATAGATATACGAGGGTAGGCCTGTAAGTTTCCGGCTTAACCATTTTCTAGGTATGATAAAGACAAAAACTATATTTCACTTTTCAATATAGTTACCCTTTATTGCAATACACTTCTCACATATTTGAATTAACATTTCAATCCCTCCCCAAAATTAGTCCAGAAGTTTTGTCTGCAAAATATGCTTAAACAGCATCCATCACTTCTTCGTCACACTTAAGTTTCCTTCCTCTAAGGTCCTTCTTGAGTTTTGAGAAATGGTCACTGGGAGCTAGATCTGGGCTGTAAGGTGAATGGTCGATCTTCTTGAAGCCACATTTCTTCACAGCTTCCTTTGTAACAAGAGCTGTGTGTACAGGAGCGTTGTCGTGAAGAAGGGGCTACCGCCACTCACGTTTCCTTGCCTGTTCTCCTTGATGGAAGCACGTAGTCTGTGCAGTAGGCCTGCATAGTACTCCCCTTTTAGTGTGGTGTTCCTCTCCTTGAAGTCAATGAAGAATATTCCTTCACAGTCTCAAAAGATTGTGGCCATGATCTTCTTTATTGACTGAGTGACCTTGGCCTTTAGAGGCGGTGATTCGTCAAGTTTACGCCACTCCATTGATTCTCTTTTGGACAAGGGATCATAGCAGAGAACCATAGTTTCATCTCCTGTAACAAAGGTTTGCAGAACTTCTCTCTCATTGCCACGGCAGAGCTCCAAAAAAGGCCTGACAACAGACGATTCGTTGCGGCTTTTGGACTGAGGAAAGAGCTTTGGGCACCCATCTTGCACTAACGTTCATGTTCATGTTCACTAATGTTCATGAATAATTCGAAGAACTATTGTTTTAGAAAGGCCCAACCTTGCTGCTAATTCGCCGGTCTTAATTTCCCCTTCCACAAGAGCGATGTTTTCAGGATTGAGCACCTCCAAGGGCCGACCTGCACTCTCTTCGTGTTCAATGCTTTCTCGACCCATTCGAAAAAGTTTGGCCCATTCTTTTACGGCAGAATATAAAGGGTATGCTTCTCCATATACACCGTCCAATCGCTGTTTAATTTCATTTGGAGTAAGTCATTATTTTGTGAACATCTCAATAACAGTTCGACACTCCATTTTGAACATGTCACAATCTTCTACACATGACTTTCTTTATGCAACTTTATCTGAAAAACTGAACACAGCGGAGCGGAAGTTACAGCCGCAATTATTTACTTAACAGATAAGGTAAGGCTTTTGTGAAGGTGATAACCCTTATCGATGAGGCCGGAAATTTATGGACCTACCCTTGTGCATCCGTTCAGGCATTTTTAATGGAAATTCTTCGTCCCATTTGACATTATGTTAGTGGGTGATAGTTTATTGCAATCATAGATCCTAGCTTAGACAGGGTCTATGTGCACTGTTATTTTAACACTCGAATCAAGATATGACTTCTGCAAAAGAATGCATAAGGTAGTTACCTTTTAAGTTTTTACAAACTATCATGTGGCACTATTGAAATATGTCATTACTGTTTTCTAAACAATGAACATTTATTGATGTAAAAAGAAAAACAGTTGAACTCAGAAATTGACCGAGTAGTTTGTTTACAGTGAGCGCTCAAATAAAGCAATTCCCCCCCCCCCCCAAAAAAAAGGAATTTCAGTTAAGGTTTTCGTTGGATGATTTTTATGATTTTAGTAAAAGCCTAACTTAACAGCAATGTATAGAATCGATTGGTTGAACTTTTTGTAATGAAGCAACGTCAGAAAAGACTGTTTACAGTTGGTTCGCAGAATTTTGTGATGAATTTCACGAAGGCTGACCAAAATCGGTTGTCTTTCCAAAAAACATCAATGCTTGCGCAACATGATTAAAGAAAATCGGCTGTGACTTACAGTGGGATAGAGGCACCCTTAATCATATCAAAGACTGCAGTAAATTTGATTTTGAATGAACATTTAACTGTAGAAAAAATCTGTTCCCGATGAATTCCGCATAATTTGACCGAAGCTAGGGAAAAAAAAAAAAAAAAAATACGCTCGTGTTAATTGGTGAAGTAAAATGCTCAAAAATTCCACCAAGGTACTAAAAAATTCGCATACAACATCGTAACAGGTGACAAAGTTTTAATATATTCATATGAACCGGAAACTAAGCAACAACCCACTGTTTGGGTGTTCCGAAATAAACCGAATCTCATAAAACTTGTTCGTTCACGAAACATTTCCAAGAAAATGATAATTTGTTTACTAGACATGTCGCAACCATTCCTTTAGAGGATCGGAAATCGGTTAATGCTGAAAGATATACAATAATTTGTTTGCCAGAAGTCATTGACGAAATCGGGAAAAACAACCGAAAACATCGCATCATTCTTCATCATGATAAAGCGAGCTCTCACACAGCATGTCAAACATTTGATTATTTGAAGCAGAAAAATATCGAATTAACGTTTCAATGCCCGTATACACCTGATTTATCCCTAACGCTTTCTTTTTGTTCCCGAATGTCAAACCAAAAATGCGTGGACAGCGATTTTCATCACGTCAAAAAATCGTTGAAGCCTTTAAAAACCATGTTTTTGAGAAACCAACTTCAAAGTGGAAAATGTGTTTTAGAGATTTGGTATGAACGCATGCAAAAATGTATAAATCTTAAAGACGAATGTTTTGAAAAGCAATAAAACAGTTCGTTTCTTTCCTAGTTTTTGTAACAACTTAAAAGGCAACCCTCATATACACGAAATAAATACGCCCTAGAGCGAAAGGGTTTGATAGAATGCAGCACAGGAGGAGCCACTCTACTATCAATAGTTATGAGATAAGGCATACAGGTCAAATGGGGTAGATCATCGCAGCTTCGAAATAACTGTCGATACAGATTATATATAACAATCTGCATAGCTTATTACCACCTTATTTTATGGGTGCCTAAATAAATTAATAACAAAGGTATTAAATAATGGTCTTCTCTTCTTAATGGCAATAATGGAATGAAATAAATAGTATCATGTTTTGGGTAGAGGAGTGTTGCAGTGAATAACAAACTGTAAGTATAACTTGAATCATGATCTATTGTATGTAGGTAAGCTCTTTGTGTATTGTAATGTCACACCCGCATGCGATAGTGCTTTGTTATTTACTAACACCTTATCGGTGTTTAGTATGTGGTGCGCGATCCCAAGTGACTCCCGCTTTGTTGAAATCTCTTAATTAGCTGACGCCACAAATAGGGCAAAGAAGTATAGAATGGGTTAGGAACCTGTGGAAAAAAATTACTCGCCTCATTTTGTGTGCTCTACCACTGCAAAATTATAGAACTTACCGGAAAGAATGAGGTGATTATTAATGGTAGCTTGCTCCTCAACCAAAGTGTTGCGAGTTCTGCACTGGGATGTCAGGAATTGTTGCAGTTCAGATTTAAGGAGAAAATAATCTTTCTATACAACTGCACCACTTTAGAAACTCATATGTCAATAACTAGTTCACTCAAAGGGCTGACATTTTGACGCACAAAATAGCACACTTTTTCAACAATAACAACCAAATAAAGGAATTATATAGTCATTTGTTAAAGTGTAGGATGTTATTCAGCAGTTTTTAATTAAAATATTCCTAAACATTTTAACTTATATATCGTTTTGACATTTAAATGATGGATTTTTTAAACTTATTTTTGTTGGTGGTTATAATTGCTTATATATCGAAGCATGCACAACAATTTTCCCCCTATACTGTGTGTAGTTTTTGAGACTTATGTTCTTAAAGATGAAGAATTAAAGTTTGGAAAAACTGGCTCAAACTTTTGCAAGTGTATATTGCAATGATTTTCCTTCACACATTCACTTAGTGTATTTCTACTCCATATTTTGGGTCATGTGTCATTCTTCATGTTTAGCTTCTTCTTGGCTCTTGCATTTGTCATTCAAGTTGATTAGTTTTAAAAGGTTATGTAATTTTTACATACTTTCTCAGTTATAGTCTGTCGTCAATTTGATTTTTGATGATTTATTTTATTTACGGACGCTCTTTAACATCTCAAGTCATCAGCGTCCCATTCAATTCAGGGCGTGAAACGGCCGAAAATTTTTGCTCAGAGGCCTCTTTTTTCAGGCTTGATGTTCTTTTATATGCCACAGATCTACGACATGGGAGTCACGGCTTTACTTCGTTTCCGAAGAAAGCCAAACTTAGGATTTTTACGCCCGAAAAATAGATCCTGGCTGGAATTGAACCCGCGATCTTGGGTTTACGAGGAAGTATGCACTAGGACGAACATCGACATGTGGAAAATATATCTTATGTTGCTTCCAAAAAATATCCTTAATTGTTTCAGGATTTAAAATTTGACAAGTTCATCTTTATTAAAAGGGTTTTGAGTTTTCCATGTATGCATTTTTTTTTTTTTTTTTTTTTTTTAATAAATCAGGGTGAGCCAAACCCCGCAAATAGATTTACTTTCTAATAAGTTTGTTTCAGGTATTTTGTTTTGAGTGAATTGGTCATCTCTTGTAAGTGTTTTGTTATACTTGCACCTCTCGTCGTCCACTTCATGGACTTAGGTCTTTAGAAATGTTTCTACACCAAGAGAATTGGTCGCTTTATCTTATGAAGGAGCGCCCAAAATTTCTGTAGCTTTTAGGACTATAATATAGCATTCTGTCGTTTTCCATCCATTGAATGTGGTTGTACTAGTCTTCCTGCAGGCTGTTATACTATCTTATAGACTATAAATGTTTAACTCATTTCTTCCATCTTCAAGAGCCAGACCCACTACAGAACTAATAATTTCAGTTTTGCTGTCTCCAACTTTCTTTTGCCTTTTCTTAAGTATCCAGTATTCACAGGCATAAGTCAGCACTGGTATTGTCGTAATTTTATAACACTTTAGTTGCATTGTTTGAGTTTTTTCTTGCGATATGTTGTGTTGCACATTCTGTAAAATTTATTTAATAAGATTTATATCTTCTTTCAGGCAGTAGGATATGTTGAAATCTAAAACATTATTTTTTGTTTATCAATTTTACAGCGCATATATTTTTCCAACACATGCCATGATCTTGGCCTGGTCTGTAGGAATTATAATTAGCTATTTGAAAGTTATTTTCTAAACTGGTGAAAACAGCCTAGTCCTCGACAAATATATTGTGTTCATAATATCATTTTCAATTTTAAAATTTATTTTTAAAACCTTTTGCCCTTTTCTGATGGTTTTGTCAATATAGATGCTAAATAAAGCCGGAGACAAAGGCTGTCCGTTTTACGCCCTGATTTAAAAGTTTTCTCTAGTAGGGTAACTTTAGTGTGAGGTGTGACTGTCGCCTGATACATAGAAAGGAGCAAAAGTCAGGCTACATGCATTGTTGATTAGTTTTATTCAATTCAGGGGGTGAAACGGGCGATTAATTTTTTTCATAGTCCTCTTCGTTCAGTCTTGAGGTTCTTTTACATGCCGTAGATGTACGACACGATGTCCCATGGCTTTACTTCCCTTCCGAAGGATAGGATTTTTATGCCCGAAAAAATCCATCGACCTTGACCAGGACTGAACCCGTGATCTTGAGTGTAGGAGGCACCACCAGGGCCAACAGGTTAGATGCAGCAAAATTAAAAGTAAATAATATATGTTCAACACGAGAACAGGCTGTTGACAGTATACTTCAATTCGATTTTCTCAGTTGGTATGGCATCTACTAGTATTATGGGAGTAATTTTGAAATGAATTCCATGACCCTCTCTTTGACGTGGTCTATGTTGTTAATCTTCTCGGCATATAACATAGCTTTTAAATGTTTCCGCAGATAATAATCCAGGGGTGTTGTGTCTGATGGCCGTCGTGCTCATTCTGGGCCCTTTACACGCAACTACGTACGAACAACAACCCCGTAATGCGGGGCTCGTATTGTTGATACATATTAGGAAAGTTCCCTGGTACATTCAACATTCTCTTGAAGCACTGTGGGTGATTGACTCTCCCTCTGGATGTCGTAGGTTGAATTTAGCAGTAGCTCACCCGTTAGTAACCCGACCTTCGCTCTCTTTCGTTAACATGCCAGAAACCTGAACCAAAAAAGAGAGAGAGAGAGAGATAACTAAGTTGACTAACGTAACCTGACTTTGATCCACTCTGTATAATATTACCAAGCAGCCCAAATAGCTTTATCTATGTTTATCACATTAGCTTGATTGTGAATAAGTTCATTCGTGTAGAATGAAGAAAACTTGTATGAGATCATCTGTTAATCTGTTTTTGTTCCTTAAAGGTTTACCTACCATCAATAAGCGATGTTTTTTTTTCTTTATATGGCTTTCTAAGTCTTATTCCTATTCTTTTACTCACATAGCCAATGCATTCTAGCTTTGTGCTTGGAATATTTCCATATCGTTTAACCTGGACCACATTTTTTTAAGGATTTGGAGTCTCTATCTACTAAATATCTTGTACATTTTACACCACAGCGAAACTCAAGAGTTATTAAAAATCTTTAGTGCACCAGCATTATCCATGTCACCACTCACTAGTTACCATCGGCGTCGATACACATCTGAGTACGTTGAACTACTGATTGAGCAACGTTTGCGAAAGTGTCCTCAGCGATTGCAGCACTGCCGTTTCAATTTCTTACCGAAGTGCTGACAGTGTAGCTGGTTTTCTACGGTATACAGTATCCTTAAGAGTTCCCCATAGGTAAAGTCCAACGGAGTTAGATAAGGAGAACGCGGTGGAAACTCAATCGGGTCTCTTCGTTCTATCCAATGCCTTGGATCCAGTACGCGGGGCTTGTTGCTGTGCGATCTCTCCCAGATCTGCCCTTGTGAACATCGCATACGGTACCATGAGTCTCAAATTTGACTCGAAGCGTGCATTGTTACTCGCGTTGGTGGTTCTGTTTTGTACACACGTCTCCATTGCTTTTGAACAACGTTCTTGGTTTTCCATACCACTTCAAAATTGCTTTCCGCTGTTCAAACGATAATTTTTGCTCCATTTTGTTGTAGCAACGCTAGCATGACGTAATGCCAGTCACATCTGTGAAAAAGTAGTGATTATCTTATGGAAAAAGCTTGTTCCAGTTTGCTGTAGGCGAAATTGATGTCTCAAGGTGCACACTTCTCACATGGGGGCTAACAAAATTTTGCGAAGTTAAATTTTAGCAGGAGAAATTATGCCTGTAAAAATTATGATCATTCTTTATTGAACAGCGCTCATACATGTATTTTATTTCATGACTAAATGAGCATTTCGGTTACAGAATTAACTCTGCAAACGGCCCAAGTAGCTGGTTCATTAAAAATAGCTGGAATAAATTTTTTTCTAAAGTGCTGTTTTGGCTACGATATTTATATTTCAAATTGCTATGACCTCTAATACGTTTCCTTACTCCTTATCCAATACTACATACCTTTAAAAGAGTAAAACGTTTAGCTCACTGATTTCGTGTTTTGAATATTTCCTATCCTAACGGAGAACGTTGTCATCTTCGTCACATGTACTTCCTGCTTCTCCTGGATATTTTCATCTGAGTTCTTGTGATTTATTCTGTAGCCATCGCTACAGACAGCAGAATATTCCATCACAGGGTGAACTGAAGATACGTGTATAATCTCACATAGTGTTGTGATTTCCTTCTTTAATAATTCCTACTTTGGAATTCGTATGGAGGGGGCGCTTTAGTACCCGAATTCCGAGAGTAAAATAATTTCCCCGATTGGTTAGACTCTCTCTTTTACTTGGGATGCTCAGAACATTTTCGGATAGGGACCAGATATTAATGATAATATGAAACTTACCACTATATCTTCTCGAAACATTTACTCCAGCAGTTTTATATCAAACCGAGACTAGAATCACTGGCGTCACTCAGTCCTAATGGTACTAAACTCATGTTCATGTGCTGTTATCGCTCATTCTGATTTGCAGTTGCTTCTTCACCAAAGAAAACAGGAAGAAATCGCGGGGTGCCAGATCAGGACCATAAGGAGGATGGGTAGCAGATTTCACGACGACACTCTTCAGGAATTAAGCATGGCACTATCAAATATCACATCTTTTGGAAAACTTCGGGAGACAAACTGTTGTGTAACACTCTACGATAATTATCTTCCGATCTTCAAGGAGAATTATTAACTGCTAATGTACAAGGACTGCCCAATAAAGAAAGGCGATAGCATTTTTACAAGCATAATTTTTCACGCTAAAATATAACATGTAATATTTTGTTAGCTTAATGTGCAATGTACGCGTGATACTAGTTCCATTGTTATAACTTCTTGTACCCGCAACTGTCAGGTGTGCACATTGATACATGTTCAGTTCCGCCTACAGCAAAATGGGGGGTGACACCCCATGAACAATATGGTGTTCTGAAATGCTGCTTTCTCTCAACAGTTTCTCAGCTGAAGCTGAGAATGGACAGCTTGTTCTTCCCTATAGCATAGCTCGAAGATCGTTTAAAAGGTTTAAAGAGGATAGGGAATGAAGTTCAAAGGAAGGTAGACCCGACGCTGCAGTTTGTGCTCTAATAAAAGAAAACATTGGTGCCACCCACTCGTTGGTAACTGAAAAGTTGCATATGAGATGTGTTTGTGCACGGTGGGTTCCAAGACTGCTGGTTCGCGAACAGAAGGACGTTAGCGTGAAGTATGCATGCAGTTAAAGATTATGTTACAGTAAAATGCAGACTTTCTTTTAAAGACAATCGCTACTAATGAAACTGGACTGGAAATCTCCTTCATTTCAGAGAGAGAGAGCAAGAGTATATCAGTTTTGATATTCAAGTAATGGTTTATCAGCATGCCATATCTGCACACACAACTGTAACTGGGCAATACTACAGAGATGTCCTGGAAACTTAAGGCTAAATCACACGCAAAATGCTAAATTACGTGCAACAAGCTGAATGCTGCACCACGATAATGCACGACCGCACGTCGTAAGTGCTGTTCATGAACATTGCAAATCATGTGAAGGGGGTACCTCATCCTATAGTCCAGATTTAGTCACGTGTGACTTTTTCCTTTTTTTCCAAATTGAAGAAACTCCTCTGTGGGAGGCATTTTTCATCATCAGAAGCAGTTGTGAAGGCTCCGGAAGGGATTCTAAAGCATTCCAGCATGTCTTTGAAGATTGGCGAAACGTTGAGACAGGCACATTGCACAAAACAGGGACCACTTTGGGAAATAACTTCGAAATTATGAAAATGAGAAAGGTTGTCATAAAAAGTTTGACCATTCTTTATTGAACAGCCCTGGTAGAACCATTATCACCATTTTCTCGACCATCATTGGAGGTGTAAGTCTAGGAAGATCCAAACTAATGACTGAGGCTTTATTTCCGGTTCAAAGTGACAGATTCGTGTTTAATTACATGTTTGAGGAAATACAAAGCGCAAGTCCCCGTTATTGAATCTTGGAGAATTTTTCGGCACCATTCTTCTGAAGTGACCTCTTGCCTTTCATTTATTTTTGTGACCCTTAAATAATAATGTAACAGTTTAGACGTTCCCCAATCCAATATCAAGAGATGGCATTAAATCCTTATAGGTCACATGGAGGTCTTCTTGCAACATTTTCTTCACTGCAGGGACGCTTACTGGAGTCACTGCTGTCGAAGATCTTCCGTTTCTCCCTTCGTCTTTAAAATACGTTGGGCTTTTCTTAAATTCTGCGATCCAACTGTAAACTTAAGACCCCCTAAAGTTGTGTAGGTTTGTAGTGGCACTGTCCCTGATTTAAGACGCAATGAATCATTGCATGATAATGATCGTACCTCAGATCCATTGCGTAGCGCTGAATTATTGTGGTGTTCTTTTCAACTCGCTTTGGAATGCTGTACGGATAGTAGCCGACGGAATTTTGTTGATTTACGGATAAAAGTATGGGATACTACCGGACTTTTCATGGTTTTTTGTCGCCTGTTTCACGATAACTGGCGAGTTGGCAGTCAGAGTGATAACTTCCGGCCAAGTGGATGTAATATCTGTGGAAATTATTAAACTTCTCGCATTTACAACTATAGTAACAATGAAAATAAGCGCGTACTTTATGACAGCAGATGTTGCGAATGTTCCTGCTACTACAACACATTTCTGGCATCTTTTTACGTTATCTTCCGAAATTGAGTCAATTATACTTGAACGCGTACAAGGTCACTGTTGTCCATGAATTGCAGGCAAGTGGTCCTGACATTTGGGTAAATATCTGTAAATGGTGAATACGAAACGTAAATAGAGTAAAGTGGTTGATTCTACATGATGTTCTAACAATGGCTAGTGAAGGTTTGAGTAAAACCCTCCTTCTGACACATGCTGGCTCATTTCCTTTGCAACACACTATCGATATACAGGTTTGAAGGGTTCTGAGCATGAAGAGTTCGTACATTAATTAACTGGGAATTCTTTTATTTCGGAAAATGAATATCCCCAAACCTTGCTGTCTATAGTTGACCGGTAGCAATGCGGTGTAGAAAATGATTCATCTCGGGCTCTGAATGTCGTAACTAACCTCCATATGACGTTCTTACAGTTCAGGGGTGAGCTAGTTTGGCACATTGTGGATAACTTGCTGAATTGAGCCTAGTCTGATTTATTCTCCAGCCACCTCGCCGAACATGCCGGTTTTCCACAGCAGCGATAGCGTCATCTGCATCAGTCAAAGTTGACATCTCACTTTGAAACTTCCTGTGCCAGTTCTAAACCTGTCAAAGCGTCCCCTTTCTACTCTTTATCTCCGCTGAGTTTTATCCTTGACTACAAAAAATCGGTCAGCTGCTCCTGTCTCGTATTTGTTGACGTGGGGCATATGCACCTGCGCGGAGAGCTGAGAAGCATAACTGCGAAACATCAGTATCGCGGGTAATTTGCTGTGTCCGAAGGAAACGGGGTTTTTTACCTACGCCACAACTACATGAGCTATCCATTTTGGTACCGCTATAGGTGGCCGAGGTCGTTAATGTGCGGACTCATGAGCGGGAGGTCTGGGTTTCAATTCCTACCAAGACCGTTCTAGGCTTGGAACGCTTCCTTCCTTTAAACATTCCTTTCACAATACATCATGTCATCTCATGCATCATCAATGTTCACCGCCTGTGATGCCTCAGTTATTAAAACGGGCGTTAAACACTATTCAACTGGCCACTGATGATACATGGGGTGAAATGATAAACTGGGAAAAAGTTTTATTTTTAAGGAAGGAAACGCTCCAGGTCTAAGTTTAAGATACTTCCCCGGCATTTACCATTTATGAGGACTGAGGGAAACATGGAAAAAAATCTCAGTCAGGGAGGACGGTCCTGGTGTACAGGTTCACATCCGCAATGTATTTCTTTAGCGTTTTTTTATTATTTGCGTTTATTATTATTATCATCATCATCATCATCATCATCATCATTTAACATTACAGGAACAATATTGTGCACTTTTATTCCTTTTGATTTTCTTTATCTCTATTATTATTATTATTATTATTATTATTATTATTATTATTATTATCATCATCATCATCATCATCATTTAACATTACAGGAACAATATTGTGCACTTTTATTCCTTTTGATTTTCTTTATCTCTATTATTATTATTATTATTATTATTATTATTATTTCACAGATAGACTCTGCGCTCAGTCCAGTAACAGAATGCGAGGAGGCGAGGGGTTTTCTGTCTTACTAATAATAGAGTTAATTGAATGAAATGATAATGAGCCCGGGGACATTAGATCACAGGTTTGCCCGACATTTGCCTTTGCACTTCAAGGAAAACCCCCGAAAAAAACCTGCTTGAAAATTGAACCCAACCGAGATTCAAACTGGCTTACTGGATTATGAAGAAGCCAATCCAAAACCAATAAAACAAAAATAATCAAAAAATTTAAACATAAAAAGCAACGTCCCTTTAATCTCAATTAACAGATCAAAATGAGTAAAATCCGGGATTGACCCCAACACCAAAACTATGGACTATTACTACACTTAAGGAACCAGTTAGTAACTAGGTGAGGTATATTACGCCGGTTGGTGTTAGTTCGCATTACTGCCGTAGTAGAGAGGTAGCGGATCCTAGTATCGATGTCAGCGCCACGCTTACTAATGCTTTCCACAGTGTAACTACTACACCATGCCATATTAAGATCAATTGACTCTACCTCACATGTTTTGGCATGTCGTCAATACAATTAAAAAAGAGTGATGGATAAATTGTTGACAACCTCTGAGATTATACCTCCAATTACCGATATTTGCTGACTCATGTTAAGTGTGCTGTTCTTGCACGTGTTTATGTCTAGTTCATACCTAACAGCCACTCCTCATCTCTCTGCTGGAAGCCTTTGTTACCTGTAACTGGTTCCCATTGTTGGGACAGGTAAGGAAGTTTCGACAATAATGCGAAGTAGTTTTTTCTCACACAGTCGGTTTTCCTTTTATCGTTCGTTACCTTGTGAACGCAACGGTTGCTGCAGTCACGCCTACTTTCATGAACAAATGCGGAGAAAACCGAATGCATTCTCGTTTAAGTGGCCTCCTTAGTGTTAGTTTGGATTATGAAAGTTATCGCTCCTATATCATCCCTATTGTAAACAAATCTTTCTTTTTCGCGTCTACTTATAGTGCCTCTTATAAAAAAAATTCTCTTTCTTTTAGCATGGAGTGTGGTGAAAGTGTTAGTGTGGAAGTAGTGTGCTGTATTTTTGTTTGTTTATAATGAGGCGTGGACTGTAGGAGGGTATAAGAGTACAATAGAAATCTAACACAACCTGCTTCTAAAGTACACCCGGAAAAGTTAAAAACACAACAATAGTACGGCTATCACTGTGAAATGTGCAACAAGAATTTCAATGATGCACGCAACTGAAATGCCATCAACGAGAACACCATGGTGAGGGATCAGCTAGAAAGCTTATGTAGTCATGAAGCAACAGTGGAATTTCCTTTAATTGACCATTTACAACCAGTACATGAAATAAAAGTAAAATCGGAAGAACTACTTTTCTCATCCTTTGATGATTTTAAAAAAATGGAAGCAGGAAATTGAAACAGCGAGGTGCAAGTTTGTTTGTTCAGAATAATCTTTGGACTCGGTGGTAACAGTTAGCAACATCACGCTCGACAATTGCCAGTAAGGTATTAATTAATTGCAGAAGTGGCCCATAAAGGACGCGGTGCCATTCGATTTCTGAGTCCCGAGGACATGTTGTCTGAAAAAAAAAAAAAAAATCCACCACTTAAGGAAGTCTATGGGTACAACGTATAGAGTCGTTAGAATATGGAAACGGCGGAGTCACAAGTGATGACGACCCCACAATATGTAAGGGGAACAAGTCGCGTTGAACAGGCAGCATTGGAAAACAGAGGGGTGACAATAGCGAGCTACAGCGTGACTTGGGTCAATTACGTGGGACAGTAATTGACCGCATTATCCAACATTGGGATTCCTTAAGGTGTGTGCACAATGGAACCCACGAGCGGTTTCCAAAGGCGGCTGTCATTCTATTACCGGTCACGATGTTCAGAACACATTGTCACCGGTAACGGCAAGCATACTTGAAAGTGAATTACCAACGGGCTAGGCATCACTTAAGAAATTCGAAGTCGCCCCATCTGCTGGCAAACTGTTGTATTTTGAGATCAGCAAGTCGGGCTCTAATGAGATTTCCCAAAAGATAACCCGATTCTTACAGTGCAACATTGGAAGATTCAGAAACTGCCAAGGGCAAATGAAAAATGAAGGGTTGCTTTTAAACAATAACACTAAAAACATAACATCACCAAACATTACATGTCTTTTCGCGTACGTTTTTGGTCCATAATAAATAAAAATCACAGCAATCATTGCGCACACTGCCTTGGATCATATGAAAGGTCCTTGGAATGACCCAAAGATTGCAGTAGTAGTTCCAAACCAATTAGTGAATCAAAATCACAGAAACAGCTGTACTATAATGCGTCGTTTATTGAAGTATTGCAGTAGGTAATTGCTCTTTGTTGCAGTGCAGACCTATGCCTGTTGAAAAAGGCAACAGGCAAACAGCGTGCAGTAATAAAATTCTCTCTATGACCATAACTTCATAGACACAACGCAAATACTCTACAACACTCTTTGCTATCATTTTCAACTATTCCCAAGTGAATGGCTGAGTTCAAACGCGGTTGTGATAGTTTGGAAGATGAACTATAAAAACGGAGGGTCAAAATCTGATACCATTCCAAAAACTGCCCAAAAGTGTACGATATAGTACGGAAAATCACAGAATAAATGTGGCAAAAATTGCTAAAGCTATAGGCATTTCAGGCAAACTCGTATTTCCCATTTTGACAGAGAAATTATGCACGAAAAATTATCTGCAGGATGTGTGCCGAGGCTAACACTCGATTAAAAGCGGATCAGAACACAAATCTCTGAGAAAAGTTTTCAGAGAAATCCAACTATTTTATTCACGATTCATGGCAAATGGGTGCAGTACTACAAACAAATAATAGAAGTATCATGGTATTCCACCACCAAAGAAAATGCGGCCAGAAAAATCATTGCATTTGTTTTTTGGAATGCTAAAATTTATCTTACTGATTGACCATCTTCCTGTCTTCATGCATTAATAGAACTTTGCTAACATTTTGGACCAACTGAAACCAAAAATATGCTACTAAAGATGAAGCTTATCAAAGAATAAAGTGATCTTGCATAAGGCAACATTGCTCTTTTTTTTTTTTTTGCATTGACAAACATCAATCAGCTGGTTAAAGGATTGAGTCCGGCACAGCCAAGTACCGAAGCTTGGACAAAGTGCAGCTCAGATTGTATAAAACATCGGCAGTGGCGTTGCACCACCCGAAAGTCAAGGTTTTAACAAAGGACACGAGTCGCGGAAGCTTACGTCTCCACATCAATAAGCTGAACTACGATGTGCTGCTGCATCCACCTTATGCTCCAGATTTAGCTCCATCGAATTTCCCAAAGCTGCGAAAATTCCTTAGTGAGTTTCCAATGAAGAGATTAAGGCATCAGCTGAGAAGTATTACGCTTTTAACTTCCGCGATACGACAAATACTTTAGACCATTGTGTTGGACAAAGTGCATTAGTATAAAGGGAGTCATGTTGAGATATAAAACAATTTAAATTTAAAAAATTTCGCCCTTTATTTTGTGCTTCATTCCGAGAACGCTTAAATGACCTACACTCGTTCAGTTGAGACGTCTATTTCGCAGGCTTTTGCTCCATGGTCTTCCATTATGATATCGTGGATTTTTTTCCCAATGGTGTCCTTTGTGGTGAACTCAATTAAGAGTACGAACGAGCTTCATCATCAGTGCATGGAAGGTCACTCATTTATCCAGAAATATATAGGCTGTGCAAGTTCCTATGAACTTCATCCAAATATGCTTTTATCTGTACATCAAAGGAAAAGTTTTAGACGCTGCATAGAATTCGTTTTTTATCCCCATTTTTATGGCAGATACGACAGTGGTCGATTCAGCTGGCTGTCACATGTTAAACATATGACTGAAACTTTGTCATAGCCCATTACAAGAATATTCTTGATAACAATAAAGCCGCTTAGGCTGTTTCCCCCCCCCCCCCCCCACGACAGTACGTAAATTTGCAGTTATCGCAATTGTTATTAGCGTCTAAAGAAATTAATGAGTTACATCACGCACTGATGTTCGGTTTAACCATCGAAAAAGAACTGTCAGTTTCAAACTTCCACTCCGTAAGAAATTAATCATTTACCTCGATCTTTCATGACGTAGTAACAAAAATAACAATGGTATTCAAAGTTTACCTCGTATTATTCTCTAGTTACTCATGTAGTATTCATACTTGCATTGTTTTAACTGCACTTTTCATCAGTCTAACAGTGATTCCATATACACTGATTTTTTATGGTTTGAACACCAATTCACAAGCTTTCCACATACTAACATATATTTCTTAGGTTTTTGTGGCATCAAATCTGTTACAGCGAATTCCGCAGCCTCGATAATGGATTATTTACGTTCTCAAAATTGGCACTACCGGATGTAGCATTTAGCTTTTCCTAAACGCTTTGTTAATTATGGCAAAACTGACTATCACACACCAATACGGGGGAGGGGGGAGGACGAGACGACTTTACTGCCAATAGCAAAACGAAATAGCGAAACTTTTACGCAATATCAGATTTACAAGATGCCATTAATTATCATTAGAAAGTATTTCGGAGGTTTTTAAGAATCTGAAATTGTAGAAATAATATTTCTCATATGAAAACGAAATATAAAATGATGTGTGTTATAACCTTTTCCACAGATATAGCCGGTCCTGATAGTGTATTAATCCTAATAACGCGGGTTCAATCCCGGCCAGGGTTGATGGCTTTTTTTTCGGGCGTAAAAATCCTAAACCTGGCTTGTTTCGGAAGGGAAGTAAAGCCGTGGGTCCCGTGTCATAGATTTACGGCATATAAAAGAACCTCAAGCCTGAAAGAAGAAGCCTCTGAGCAAAATTTATCGGCCGTTTCACGTCCTGAATTGAATGTACTATTTATTCACAGGTTGCATAATCAGGTGCATTTAAAAGTGGAGAACATTTTTTCTTATGGAAAATGTATATGAAAAGGCAATAATTAGTATTAAATGTTCAAAAAATTCATTAAATTATAAGGTAGTATTTTAGTATTTTTAGGTAATATTTAAAGATAAATGCTTGTACATTTCTAACATTTTTAAGTAATAAAACCCGCCCCGGGATGATAAAAATGTCATAATTTTTACAATTTAGACATCAAAAGGTAGCGGTGTCTTAAAGATTTAAAGTGGATGGTCGGAAACGAAAACCAAATTTTAATCAACATTGATTGGTTTTAAACTTTACCTTAAATATTTTGATTTCGGTTTATATAATATGTATATTAAATATATAGTTATTCATACTAGAAGGCTTGATTTTTTTTAATGGTGTTTAATGCCCGTTTTTACTACTGAGGCATCATAGATGGTGGACATTGATGATACATGAAATGAAATGGTAAATTGGGAAAGGCTTTTTTTTAAAGGTAGGAAACGTTTAGGTCTAAGGTCAGGTCTAAGTTTAGCGTACCTCCCAGACATTTGTCATTTATGAGCTCTTAGGAAAACCTGGGAAAAAACCTTATGGGGAAGACGGTCCTCGCGGGATTCGAACCCCAGATCTCTCGCTAAAGAGCCCGCGCCTTAATGACCTCGGCCAACCGTAGTGGTACTTGAAAGTAAACCTCTATATTTTACATATGTTCTTTTCTATTAGGTACATAAAATCACCAACATTTTATATATTTAATTTGAAAACGTCATGGGTGCTTGGAACCCAGGATATTATTGAAAAAATTGGTATGGGAGGTTGTTGGTTAAATAAGCAGTATAAATACCGAAGGTTTTGGAAAGTAGTAAGGGATAGAGAATGTATCGAGAAATAAAAAGAGTTTGGGGGAGGGGGAGGGTGAAGTACTTAACATTTTGTGATAAATTAGGGAGGAAATTTTTTGCTTGGGCCAGATAAGTAAGGGATTTAAGAGGACAGAGAAAAATTTGTGGGAATGAATGCCCCATGTGTGGTGAGCCTGATAATGAGTACCATAGCATATTATATTGTGAGCAAACAAAGTGGTGGAGAATATCGGCATGGAAAGAAAAATGAAAATTTTGAGGGAGAAAGTTTAATAAGGAAGATATTAGGAATTAAAGGAGAAAAAATATAAAAATGATGGGAGATTACTTGGAAAAAGTTAGGGATAAATAGAGGAAAATTAGAAGTAGTACAGGAGAAGATACTTTAGATATAGGGAAGTAGTAAAAATTTGATTGGCCACTTCCTTGGTCTAGTGGTTAGCATTGCTGACTACTAGCAGGGAGGTCAGGGTTCGATTCCTGGTAGCTACTTAAGAATTTTTCTAAGTTAGGAAGGTGTGAAAAGGGCTCCAACCAGCCTCGCTGCTGATGGAGAGATGGCGTTTTTAGATCACGAAAGCCGCGTGATAGGCGACGGGCGGCCTAATCACAGGCCCTCCCCTGCAATACTACTCTTTATCAACGAAGTCGTAAGACGGGAGTAGAGGATGCAGAGGTCGCTGCGGCAGGCCAAGACTCACCCCAAATGAGAAGAAGGGAGAAGTCAAATTGATTATTAGAATAAGAATGGAAGTAATGAAAATAATAATTATATAACTATATTATTTGAATAACCTGGAGGACCGCCATGGGTGGCCGAGGTCGTTAAGGCGCGGACTCATGAGCGGGAGGTCTGGGGTTCGTTCCCACCAGGACGGTCCTTCCTGACCGAGGCTTTTTCAGGTTTTCCTCAATCTTCATAATTGGAAAATGCCGGGGAGATATCCTAAACGTAGGCCTGGAACGCTTCCTTCCTTAAAAAAAATCCTTTCCCAATCATTTCATCTCATGTATCATCCGTGTCCACCGCCTGTGGTGCCTCTGTAGCAAAAACGGGCGTTAAACACTATTAAAAAAACCTGGAGCTATGATGTATTAGGTAGGGAACTTTTGATGATGTAAGATGCATGGTGTGTTAGCTATTTTGTAAATAAATAAATTGGTGCTAAACAAATAAATAAATATAGTTTCGGTTGGCAACATAATAAGAATTTATTAATAGTATTTCGTTAATTGTGAAACAATGGAAACATGTTAATTGTAGTGTTGTTTGTTTTTGCTGGAAACAATTAGATATTGTAATTTTATTTGCTATAATATATCTTATCACTCTATTTGGGACAAATATTCATTATTTATTTCAATAGAATAATTAATTTGTGTTATTTGTGTTTTAGTAAAACATTATTAACAAATATTTTGATGACCCATGGATCAATGTTGCAGGGGGCAATGTTTTAGTACCAAATCCACTGCAGGCAGCAAGTACTGAATATCATAATGGTTTATACACAACGAGACAAAGTTTTACCCGACTTCTGCAGGCAGAAGACCATGAGAAGACGCTAGTATGTGGAGTACTACATGAAGCACTGACCTCCCCTCTACAGAGATCCTACCAACTCTCAGTTAAAAGCAAATCTCTGTTCCGCAAATTCATTACTTGGCTGGGTTTCTAATGTAAACGTCATTAGTGTAACTTTGTTGTGAACGAGTCGGGAAGAGGAAAATGACCAAAGTTGTCACTGTTAGTGGTCTTTATTTGGGCGACCGCAGTACCAAGAATAAAATTACAAATTTTGGGAAACAAGTCCACTATAATTAAACATTAGCCTCTACCTAAGTGTTCCCTTTCTGAAATTTACAAGAAATAAAATCAAAGGTGCTGTCTATTGAAATTGAAAAAAGGAATTCTGTTGAATTAACTTTTCATAGAAATCATGTTTTAGGTCATGGTGTTAAAAATTAAAGCTTTTACTCGTGGCCGTTTTTTATATGAGGGGGTTCTGGGAGGGAATTTGGATGGGTGAATTCATTAGTTCATGTTGATGGTATTCGTAACTAAGCCTCTTCTTCCCGATGTCCTCTCTGATTTGTCCACTTTGACGCAGTTATTCTTCTCAATTTGATCTCAGGAATGTGGAGTTTCACGACTCGGTTGAGCCAGCGGGAAGGGCAAGGTATCTAACACATTACACAGAAACTCCCAGAATTGCAATTGACTCAATTTATTTATTAATTAGCTGTTCAATATGCGCTATCATTGTATAGCTGACGATTGAATCGAACTGCTCTGTTCTAATGATTAAGTGAGTGCCAACCAAATCACCACGTATGCCATTGGCAACTAGCAGATGTTGTTCAAGCTCCACAAGAACTGCGCCGAACTTCAGTTTATGGTTCCGTCATTTAACAAACGAATCTTTTGGCATCTTTGCACTACGACGAAAAGTTGAATTCCCTGTTTTTATGATGGCATGTTTTCTAGACGTGGCCAGTCCTGAAGGCTAGCGGGAACCTTGTTATAAATACAGGTCTGATCGCTTCCCTAATAAAAACATATGATAGCAATTCCCTAAACGGTCCTTACAAGTGTTCGCTGTCAAAACATGAGAATAAATACGTTGATCTAAACAGATGTAAGGTTCAATACAAGGCATTTACTTATATCAGAATACATTTATAAAATATTAATGTCGATAATAAGCATATTATTAATTTATGCAAATGAAGCTTTGAGTTTCAGCTTTCATACTTAGTTATCATTGGTAACATGATGCAAGACGGCGCGAGCTTATGTCCTAATTGTAACTTTCATGAGAATAATATCCCAAAAACCGTTCGTTATGTACCAGTATGGGCAGAATAGAAACTGAGAGTTCTTGAAACATGTAGCGTGCACAGGTGTTGGGACACTTCCGAGGAGTGTTCAATAAAGAATGATGATACTTTTTTAACAACAGACATTTACTCAGCCTCATAATGTTGTTGCTCTTTCTCAAACTGTTCCCCGTTGGATTCAATGCAGCTGTTCCGGCGTTTCTGCCAGTCTTCTATTACATGCGGGACATCATTGACAGATTCTTCAGAATCGCTAGCATTACTTCTGATGATGTAAAACACTTTCAGGCAGACGTTTCTTCAAAATGGAGAAAAGAGAAAAGTCACAGGGCTAAATTGGACAACAAGGAGGGTGAGAGACACACTTCCCATTCATTTATTTGATCCTCCCTGACCGAGGTTTTTCCAGGTTTTCCTCAGTCCTCATAACTGGCAAATGCCGGGGAAGTACCCTAAACTTAAGCCTGAAACTCTTCCTTATCATTTCATCTCATGTATCATCAGTGTCCACCGTCATGCCTCAGCACTAAAAACGGGCGTTAAACACTGTTAAAAAATTACCATGGTGCAACATCCAGCTCTCCTTTTCACAGTTTTCAGAACATCTCTATTGGTTATACTCAGTTACAGTGTGTGCAAGTATATGTTGGTAAACCATTCTTTAAACATCTAGAGGACCATAACTAAGAGAAAATTGCCATATTTTTAATGATTTTTATTGCTTTTTATATCCTCAGGGATCCCAAATGTGGTTACTGTCCTTATTGCACATGTTGATTCAACTTACTTTAAGTAACTTCTTTTACGCATATTTCTGATATATTAAGTGTGCCAGCTTAACCTTGACATTTCAATGAAAAATCGTTGCTATCAGAATCAAGAAAAACCAATTTTATTATTTACATTAAAAAGTAAAGCACTCTTGTTTATGGCGTTTAGACTGTTGTTTACAAATCTATACTCATAACGTGTCGTTATTCACTTTGGGGAACCTACATATTAATAAACTATTTAGGGTCAAGAAAAATTAGATTCGTAAACTTTCTTTTAACAGCTGCCCAAATTCTTCAATTGTTTAAATGCAAGAGTATCGCCCTTCTTGAGGTTCTGTTACTTCCTCCATAAATGATACAAAATCTCAACTTTCATAAAGCAACTCTCCCCAGTTCTGCAAGCTGTGATTGTTATACGACGGCAATAGGAAAAGTTCTCAGAATGACCCAAAGCTGATAGTGGTAATCCCAAAGCTGTAATCATACTTGTCATCTTTCCTTGGTACACCTGTGCAATAATATTCCATTTGGCTGAAAGCTGCAGGGTGTGTAGTTAACTGTTGCAGTGTTGGAAAATGTAAGACATGGAATGTCGTGCTGTTTTAACGTAGGAATATTGCGGTTGTATCCATGAAAAGATTTTTGGAAATTTTCTTCAAACTCCCATCGATACTCTGAGTGTGTGTGTGTCTGATAATGCCCTATTGGCCGCAATTTTTGTGTTTTTGTCAACGAAACTGGATATATAACGATCAATTAACAAACTTTTTTTCGCATTAGTGGGGGTGAACCTAAAGCGAAAATTTAAAAATCGCTCTAGCGGCCGTAATTTTTGTTTTCTCTCAACAAAACTCGTATATGCTATTGAAATAAAATATTAAAAACACTTGCTGAAAATCAGAAATGAGACTATTAGTAGTGGAACTATATCTGAAATTCAAAGTTTAAAAGGAGCTCTAGTAGCATTAATATTTATTTTTTCGCAGCGGAACTCGGTATAAGCCATTTAAATAAAATAAGGAAAAGAGTTTCTGAAAATCTTGCAAATCGGTCTATTAGGAGTGGGGATATATCTACTTAAAAACCGAAATTTAAAGTGTGGGGGTTAACCTAAAGCGGAAATTTAAAAATCGCTCTAGCGGCCGCGAATTTGTTTTTTATCTACGAAACTTGTATATACTATTAAAATAAAATAATAAAAATATTCTCTGAGAACCAGCGAAATGAGGCTATTAGGAGTGGGGGTTACCTGGAACTTAAAATTTTAAAATTTTTCTAGGGCACCAACATTTGTTTTTTCGCGACGAAGCTCGGTGTATATCATTTAAATAAAATAAGAGAAAAACATATACTGAAAATCAGCTAATTCGGACCATTAGCGGTGGGGATATATATCTAAAAAACGAAATTTAAAAACCGCTCTAGCGGTATCCATTTCTCTGCTCTAACGCTCTGTTACCCTTCACAAATTCGACTTGCTAAGGAATTCGCTTAATTTACGCAGCTCCTTTTAATTTTTGAAGTGTAATATAAACAAGATGGTAATGGGCCACCAAAATCTACAACACCCGCAGTTATTGGGGGGCACATAGTACTGGAGAATCGCTTATTAAATGTGACTGAAATCGGTGAACTTGGCTCAGGTGAATACTACACTCTTGAACGCATGAAAAATTACACTTATCTACAATGAAAACTTTCTAAACTCGAAAATACTTATTTCGTATTTATTTCAGCATTGGTAAAATTCAAATATGACATTTAAAACGCTTTTAGGACATGTATGTAAAATGAAGGGTGTGGCGCTCCGAGTGGCTATGTAAGATACAACGTACTAGTTGACAAACCTGAGAGTGGGAATGAAATGTACTAGATCTTCTTTTGTTCATTGTTTATAGCTTGCTTGGAGTGAAGGTTAGAGTGTTGATCCTTTTTTGTTTACAGGTTTGCAGGCATACTTAACTTGAAAAGCATAACTACAAACATGTAAACAAAGATCAAAGTACCAAATCTGATAATTTCTCTTATGTGTGTGATAATGTGACATTTTCCATTCAGAAACGCCCAATTACTCCTCTCGTGAAGAAAGCCTACCACCATTATTTGGTATTAAAATTGGGAATCCAGACAAACCGTGGACGACTCACAGTTTCTGAATTCTTATTCTGTGAATCTGCTTGGAGATACGTAAAAACGATCATTCAATGTCCTTTGGCATCCCTATAATTTGGACACAGCCGACAAAGCATATAGATAACTGCGCGGTACCTCCTGTAAGAAAGATATATCAAGAAAGCAAAAGTTGAACATGAAATTCCCCAACATCCCGTCAGTTATCCGGTCAGTGCCACTTGGGGAATATCTGCCCTCCAGAGTAGTCTGAACTCAGTTGAAGACGAAGACAATACGAAGTAATATCAGACCCACACCCTGATACTTCAACATAATTGGATCCTGATTTCGCAACTGAGTTACCGGCGAGGACACAAGACTTACCTAAGGTGAACCAAGTGATTTAATTCAGACTTGATCTAGCAAAAGACAAAGGTTCAAGGTTAAGGCAGTGAAATATTCTAGAGCGTAATGTTTAAAAAGACAGTGTACAGGAGTCGGCAGAAAGATTTGCTTACGTACTTTAAAAAGTTTAATAACAAGTTTCCAGCTGTGCTGTGAATGTTTCGATGACAGCTTTGAATGTGGAGCACGGCCTGAAGGTTGTTCATAGACTCATCAAAGCTTAGTTTAAAAGTTTTGGTACACAATGATAATTCTCTTCCTCCAATTCCTGTAAGCCAAGCTTTCCTTATAAAGGAAACGAAATTACTTCAGGAAGAAAACAAGCACAAAGACAGCTCTGTTAACACCTGAAGGGGACTGAAATTTTGCTGGGCATGCAGTTTGGAAACAAAAATAAAATAAAATAAAATGTGCAATACTCCGTCCCGGTACATTATTGCCTATACCGGGACGTGCATTTTCAAATTATATCATTTATTAAATTATTTTCCCCACTATATAAAATAATTTTGCAGACTAAATCTATATTTATATAAACAAAACAAAGATATAACTTAAAATAAAATTTAACATTTCACTATTAAAAAACTAAATTAAACATAATTACAATCTACTAGAAGCCAGTATACATAACCAATAACTGGTATCTACCTAAACTAAAATGTTCCTTCGGAAACCGAACGGTAAAGTACCGGTAACCAGCATCTTTCTCACCCTAGCTATCTAAGAAAATTATACTTGCTTACATCTTGCAGATCAACTTCTTCTATTACCTTCCATCTTCCATTTTCTTCCCGGTCACATAACTTACGTCTTCCAGCTAACTAATCTTATTTTGTATACTTCTACTGCTCTATCTCTTCTTCTTCATCGCTGTTCTCTTCTCTATTTTCTTCTACTCCTTGTATGTTATTTGTCTCTTCCGTTTCTCTTTTCTTTCTATACTCGTCCAAATTTCCTCATGCAATTTGCGTAATTTTTCGTTTCCAGCACTTTGGATAAACATCATCTCCTTTCTCCCCATTCTCTTCTTCCGGTTTTAGTCTATTATTAGTTATAATATCTCCCTCTTCATCATTCCGCTCTTCCTCGCCTTCATCTTCTCCTCTACCAGTCTCTTGTAGTTCTTGCAGTTGTAAAACACCGAGTAGCTTATTGTTTCCTGTGTGAGTGGGGCAGATGCGCTAAATTCTCATACAACAGAAAAGTCCAAGAGAAACTGCAACCCAAGGAAAAGAACGTTCTGTTGATCGGAGCAAAATTCTTCTATTCTAGCCTTATGAAGAACTTTGCAAAGGGGAGGAACAAAGATGAGGATTTCAAGACCTAAGAGACAACTTTCCACGAAGTAAGGGTGGAATCTTCATTTATCCTCAATTTCGTGAACTATTGTGAATGAAAACTTTGGGGTATTCGAAGAGCTGGAAATTATTTCGAACTTGTAAACCATCTTCTAGACCGGATCACTTTGACTGCATCAAAGCCCTCAAAATGACTTATCTATTCTCATTTAAAATTCTTCTCAGAAAACTGCGGCGCAGTGAGTGACGCTCAATATTGGAACGAAGAAATCAGGTTCAATAGAACCATGCCATGCTTGCAGACTACTGATGGACATTGACAAGAGATGTCACTGCAACTATTACTGCTTCTACTACAGCAGTCAGCGTAAACGGAAAAAGGGAGAAGGAAGTCTCCTATGTGTAAATTTAGTACTTTTATTTGAGTATTTATATTTTTACTGTAAACATAAAATGATACTGTATTTGAAACTGAAAACAAGCAATTACTTTCGTTATAAGAGATGTAGAAAACGATGCCCCTCAGCGGCAATACATTGCCGGCATCTGCATAGCAAATTCCTATATTTTATCTAACATTTCTTCTGTAAGAACACGACGGTTCGGATCAAATTTTTTGTCATTTCGAGATCCTGTCTCTTTAACTTCTTAATAAGTTCACAAATAGTTTTTCTACCTGGACACGATTTCCAGAGTATTTTCTTGGAAATCGCCTTACCACTTCTCTGCAAGAATTCGTTTTCACATATGTATCATGCATAAAATTCCTTCAAGACAATGAATATTATTATATTGGTATAATTAACGAAGAACAATTAGCACATATTTTACAAGCAATACACGAACGCACAACTACTCGCTGACAAAGCCTCCCTCAAACTAACTACAAGCTGATACCTGCATAAGCATTATAGACCTTGAAAAATGGCTTTTTCCAGTACGCCGAAGCGCTCTGCTCGCCCTTAAATCAAATAACTTCACTGCACCGCATCTGCTCATTTTGTCGGCCGTGAACGGAACTGAAATGGAAGGAGAAGGATAAGTCATCCGACCGGTGGAAGTTTAAACGAAAGGTGCCTCTTCAACATATCGATTAATCTCCTACTCCAGTAAGAAAGTCGAGAATTGAAAAATATATAGTCACACAGTAAACTACAGAAGTGGTCAAATTATTAGACTAAAGTAATTATATGCAACTAATAGAGAAAATAAACAGAGATTGAACCAGGAGGTCTTTAATATTTTGAAAAGAATACTATTCTTAATATATTCTTTCGACCATGCTACACATCGGATTGGCGCATCTTTATATACTTTTAATTTTTCAGCTATTTAACAATGATTCCAACTTTTTATAATGTTCCATTTTCTCAGTTTATTTTTCACTATAGATCGTAGATTTAATTTTAGGGCTATTTGCAGGCCACTGCGGTATAGTGAAGTATAGTGAAGTAAAGTTCAGCTTATATGCCTATATATAGTTTGTATATAGGCAAACCTTCTTTTTTTATTTCACTTTTTATCACAATGTATAGTATACTAACGGCCATTTGCTTATTATGTTAATTCAACTCATATATGCTTCGACTCCGGTCAGTCCTGGTGGTGTAGTGGTAATCATATTTGCCTCGTAAGCACAAGTTCGCGGGTTCAATTCCGGCCATGAATGATGGCTTTTTTCGGGAGTTAAAATCCTACGTATGGCTTCCTTCGGAAGGGAAGGAAAGCCATGGGTCCCATGTCGTATATTTACGTCATATTAAAGAACCTCATGCCTGAAAGAAGAGACCTCTGAGCAAAATTTATCGACTATTCCACGCCCTGGATTAAATGGTATGCCGACGACCTGAGATGTTTACAGAGTGTCCATAAATAAATCAAAAAGAACAAGAAGAAAAAGACACTTGTTCAGGCATATTGAGTACAATTAAAAATCAAAACAAACAACAGAAACTCACGAAGATATAAAAAAGTTGAAAGAACTTAGTTAAGCGGTTAAGTAGAAAATGAAATGAAAAAGAATTGAAATATATCGAGGGTATAAATTATTTGGTTTCCTCCTATCTAGAACTGATTGGAGGAACAGAGAAAAAAAGTAGCAGAAAATTTAACATTTAGTTTCTCTTTTCCCTGAAACTGAAGAAGAAATGTTAGGATTTCTGATCCCAATTCCTTTGGTGATCAAGTACCGCACTAGGGTGGCAAAAAGAAATGTTACAATCAATTGTCAAGCCGGGCATCAAAATTTTGTTAGGTGATGAAGGTGCTGATGAAGCATTTGATGGAATGTTCTTTAAGAAAACCGATCTTTTACGCTACAAAGCCCCACAACATTCGCTGGGACCAAACTCAAGTCGCCTCGGTGGAAGGAGAAGGGAAGTTATATAACCAGTCGACTACAGCGCTGCCACATAAGAAATATTTAAATAGGGAGAGAAAAATGAGGTTAGAAACTGAAGGTAAAAGAGAACACAGGACGAAAGAAGAAAGCAAGGTACTGCGGACTGAATAAGCGAGTTAATGTTAAAAACTAAAGAATAAGAAAGAATAAGGAAGGAATAAAACAAAGGAAAAGGGAAGTGAAAATAAGGAAAGTAATTCAGTTTCAGAGTTAGATGATTGAGAATAAAAGAAGTGAATATTAAGTCGAGGCGAGGGGGTGAGACAGACTCGCTACTGCGTAATTATCCCGATATAATGAACAATTAAAAGTTGGGATGGAAGGAGAGCGGCTGTGTTCCCGCGGGAACTGCTCCGCTCTTTGTGACTTCCAGGAAAAATATAAAAAGGGGAAGGAAAACCAGGGACCCGCCTGGCACGTTTTTAAGTAAATTCAAAAGGCACTAACTAATTCATAATCTGATCTGAGGACGACTGGGACTATGTTCAGCGTAACGAGTGCAGTCGCCTTCTCATGAAGCATGCGTTTTTCTTTTTCTTAAGCTTGCAATACTGCTCTGAAAAAATTGAGAAGGACATTTTAGTGTAAAAATATACATCTGTTACAAAACTGCGATATGACACAGATCTCCGAGGATGAATGGTAGGGTTTCAACAGGTTACCTTGAAGCATTGAACTGAAAATGCTTTTAATAAATTCAGTAATTTAAACAGAGTTGACGTGCTTTTGTTCTCAGTCATTCTCAAGTTGTAGCATTGGATTGTTTTCAATGTCATCTTGGCAACGTGGTGAATGTTGAGAGATTTGCTGTTGATTTGTTTTATTTACGGACGCTCTATAACATCTCAGGTCATCAGCGTCCCATTCAATTCTAAGCGTGAAACGGCCGACAAATTTTGCTCAGAGGCCTCCTCTTTCTGGCGTGTGGTTCTTTTTCGTGCCGTAAATGTACACATGGGACCCAAGACTATTCTTCCCTTCCGAAGGAAGCCATACTTAGGATTTTTATACCCTTGCCAGGATTGAACTTGCGAACTTGGGTCTACCCAATCTATTAGGACCGACTATTGGGAGAAGATATTCATATACAGTTATAATCATTTACGAAGCTTAGTCTAATTTAGAAAGCCATTTTTCCGCGCAAGTTTGTGCATTAAATAAGCGCTCAAAGTGGAGAAACACAAATTTCGTGTATTATTAAAACATTAATTTTTGACAGTAGCAATGCCCGTAGAAACTAAGGCGAAGTTGGACAAACATTACGGCGAATCTGCACCTTCGCTTAGAATGGGGTATAAATGGGATGTGGTCGAAATAGCACAAGCGATGTGGACCGTTCAGGACGTCCTTTTGCAGTAATGCCTCCCGAAATTATTGGGAATATCCATGACATGTCGCTGAACGCTTGGAGACTGAATGTTGCTGAAGCTGTGGACATTTCTATAGATCAGGCGCACAATATTTTAATTATTTGCAAATGAAAAAGACATCGGCGAGGTTACTAGCGATTCTCCAGAAAAAATAACTAGGCGTCACTTCTGCGCAGAATTTGGAAGTGTTTAAACCGAATCCTAGAGAATTTCGCGGATGATATGTCACTGTTGACGAAAGTGCAGCTGGAAACAAAGGAGCAGTCGATGTTAACTGGAGAAATGGGGGGGGGGGTTATAGAGACTATGGTTCAGGAATACCACGGCATAATTTTAATTTACTTTTTTGCAAAATGGCAAAACTACAACAGCTGAACATTACGATATGACACTGGAGCAATTAAACGATGCGATCAAGAAGAATCGTCCTTATTTCGAGAAGAAAACGATCCTGTTAGATCACGTTAACACGGCACCGCACATATCTACGATTGTGACCCTAAAATTATTGGACTTAAAGCGTTAAATACTTCATCATTCCCCTATTCCCCGGATTTGGTTCCCTAGGGCTACTTCCTGTTCCCCAACATGAAGAAATGACTAGCAGAAAAGAAATTGTCATCAAATGAAGTGGTTGTTGCTGAAACAAACGCCTATTTTGCAGAACTGAAGAAATCACATTTTATGTACCGGATAACAGACATAGACTTACGGCCTCATAAATGCATTGAAAAACAAAACAATTTCCATACGGAAATCAGCCAGTGTTTGTGTGTTGTTTAAAACATTTACCGCACAAGAAAAGGTTGTGTGGGTCTTCTGGCTGTCAGAACACTAATCACCAGCTTTAGTTTTGTGTCATAAGGATACAGTTTTTAAAAATCGGTATATTATAGAAAATAATAGCCCGAGAGAGTAAAACTGAAAACATATTTCAATTCAGGGCATTAATTTTACATATATCCAGTTGCAAAAGAAAAGAAGCGAGAAAAAAAAAACTTTTTTTTTTTTTAGACCGGTGAATCAGTGATTCTGGTACAGACAGCTCCAGAAGATCGGTAGCGTACAAAAAGGAAAACTGCAGGAAGACTTCAATTAGCAGAAAAAATGTTGAAAGAATCTGGCAATTCTTGAAAGTCCATTGCATACCGTAGTCTACAGTTAGGTCATTCTAAGTCAACTGTGTATGTCGTACAGAAGAGATTGTAGTTACTCTGGCGGAGTTGAATTCGCTGTTAGCAAGGTATAATGGAGTCGTTAATGAACCAGGATTTTCTAGAAAATATCCTCTTCTCGGATGAGTCCACTTTCCATGCGAGAGGATGAGCAAATCCGCACAATTGTCGAACTCGGGGCTTTTAAAACTCACTTCAAACACACAACAATTCAAATTTTCCCAAAATGTCCATAATCAATGAGGCCTAATAGCACAAATGGAAATCACCATTGCATTGACCGAAATGGACCTATCACAGGGTCACAAAAGTGCCGATATAACTAGGAACCCTTTGAAAGTTTTTAAGACAAGAAATAATTTTGGAAAACCAAGAGTTGTATATAAATGATACCATCCATATGAATGCTTAAAAAAGGAAATTTAGTGGAAGTAAAGTGCAAATGTAGAAACTTGAATGCGTTTGATACGTCCACCAGAAAATAGGAATTAGACTTCGGCAGCTAAAAGCATTCTATAAAAACTGAGCATAGTGCCGGTAAAGGGTTGAATGGAAGGGAGAGATTAACTGATGACACGATAGTTAGGATTTAGAACCACAGTGCGAACAGTGACGCTTTACCCCGCGGTGGGATTTTTCATATGAGCGAGCCCCCCACTCGTTTTCCGCGCTTACTTGCTTACTTGTTGACCTTGCTGACTGTCGTGCTATTCTTGGGTATATGTTGTGTTGTTCGTTTCGACAGTATACATCAAGCGTGTTATGTCTCGTGTGTTTACAATGGCACAGCGTGTCTTTATGTACGATTCATATTTGTTAACTAGGCGGTGAAAGAATCATAGAACCATTTTTTTTAGCATACAGTTGATTCTGATACTTATGTGAATAGCACATTAACCCCTTATTTCAGGGAACGTTATCATGCTTTTTTTCAATAGGACTGTGTCACTGCTCACATTGCGAATAATTCCTTGATAGCAGTTCACAATGTGTTTCCACAAGATAGAGCTATTAGTTCGGATTTGCGGCCCTTTCGGTCCCTCGATTTAACAGCTTGCGATTATTATCTCTGGGACAAATTACAAAAATGCCGCGTACGAACCCACACAATAGACAAGAAATCGAACATAATATTCGTCAGAAATTGTCCCGATTTCTCAAAATGAACTACATTAAGAGGCGAATAATTTCCAAAGAGATGATAGAAAGGTGTGGAGAATGAAAGTGGACAGTTTCAACACCTCTTTTACCGCTACTGGTAACCAAGGTCGTTAAGGTGCGAACTCATGAGCGAGTGGACTGGATTTCAATTCCCACCAGGACCGTCCTCCCTGATTGAGTTTTTTTTTTTTTTTTTTTTTTTTTTCCCAGGTTTTCCTCAGTCCTCATAAATGGCAAATGCCGGGGAGGTATTCTAAACTTAGGTCCTGGAACGCTTCCTTCCTTAAATATATATATATATATATATATATATATATATATATATTCTTTTCAACAGTATCTACCGCTTGTGGTGCCTCAGTAGTAAAAGGAGGAGCTAAGCACTAATAAAAAAACCTCGTTAGATAATTCGGTAAGTAATGATCCTCTTAAATTGATTTGTATATTGCATGGTTGGTTTATTTTATTGTTTTAACCTCCAGCTAATCACCGAGACATGGCTGGCCGGCTAACGAGCGGGCGCGCTGGCTCACAGGCAAAACTAAACTGATCGCAGGACACTATGGAGTGACAGGATACTCATAGTGCTGATGAAACAAAAAGGTGTGGGGGCTATTTTTTTTTCTTCTTCATATTTTATCAAATGATGGCAATCTTCAACACAACCTGTGTCCCAGAGAAACTGAGAGTAGGTGACAGGGAAAAATATATTCATCATCATAGAGTGCTTCCTTCAGAATGGAAGTTATTAAACCAATTTTACGGATCTACCAGCACCAGAATTATTGATAATATGTGTCCATGACCAAACTAGAGTGTGAGTAGGGTGATATCCTTCAGGATCCCATAGACAGTGTCTGTTGACTTGGAAACACTTCATTTTGGTGCGTATGATGTTATTGGCACCTTTAATGAGGGTAATATTGTAAGATGTGAAGTATTTAAAAATAAGGGCATGAAGATAGGATTTAGCATGGTGTGATTCGTGCTCGCTTGAATAGGGCTGCTGACAGGATTGCAAAGAGCGCTGAAACGTAGCCACACAACAGAAGAGAAAAGAACGAAGAAAGTTGAAAAAGTTTTCAGAAGATGATTATAAGGAGCTGGAATCACTTAAAGGCAAACAAAACTCTCAACGCTTCATTACAGATAATTTTATTTTTGTCATATAAAACGCACGATTTCTCAGAATCTATAAACCGATAGGCTTAAAATTTTCGGGACATGTTAATTAATATTTGTACTCAATTTAGCAAAGCACTTTTTAAAAAAAGTTAATTATGCTTTAACAAACCAATAAAATAACACAATAATGTAGTAAAATTAATTTAAAATTAAAAAAAATATCCATTTATAAAATGGGATCATATATTATAAAATTCCCATGTAAAATTATAGCCAAAGACTTCCTAAATAACTGGTAAAAAGTTAAGCTCCCAACTCTGAATATATTCTGAAAAAACATGTATTTTATAAATACCATTTTAAAGACTGCATTTCGGATCTCCTTTAAGTTCGGGAACGCCTTGAAGGATATTAAATTTAACGATATTTGTGAGTTAAATTATTACACTTTAAAAGAGTAAATGTGTTATTCTAAAAATGCAATTTCTCTAATTGAGCACTTATTGACATTTCATTGAAACTTTAACATTTCTGTAGGTCTCTTGTCCATTGAGAGACTTCAAGAGCACCAAAAGCCCCTCAGAACCCATATGTTAAGACATCCTGGTCTAGAGCGAATAAAAGAGAAAGCATTACTTCATCAAACGTGCGCACAGCGCGTGTACAGCCACAAGCCAAAGAAAGTTCGAACGGCTGACATTCGGAAACCCGAGTAGAAAAGGTTATTATATTTAACATTATAATTTTAGCGGTTTTTATACATGGTTTAATACATATGTGCATTCTTCACCCATTTATTGTTGATCTAAGCCACCGGTTTTATAAATGAGCACAAATATTTAGTACATATATCGTATATAAACTTCGCTTTCCTACTGTTTTAAGAAAATAAAGTAGTTTCATTTTTTGCAATGTTTGGTTTAGGATTCATTAATGTTTAAGGACGTTCTTGAATCGTCGTGATTAAACTTGAGCGGGGTCAATGATAAACAAATGTTAAGAAAAAATTAAGTATTTTCGAGAATAAATGCTTTTATCATGTAACATGTTTCTGTGAATCCTGTAATATTTACTTGTTGACAAAGTCTCAGGCCTTCTGCAGTACACTAAGTGACAGCTCTCTCGCGATTGCCTTTTCTACCTGATATGTGCATCCTTCCACAGACGCTAGGGAGTTTCTTCGCCTGCCCTATGGTCTCTTTGCTTTATTGTCGCCTACTCACCTCTCTCTTCTATACAGCATTTGCTCCACTCGCCTGTCCATTTGGAGTTTCCTAAAGCCATCATATGACGTGTTGGAAACAGCAGTAGCTTCTCACTGTCGCTGTCATCTTCCGGCACTACATATATAATCAAATTGTTTCTTTGCGACTGGTTTTCAATGTACGAGGGGAAATCAGAAACTCCTAATGGAATCATAGTAGACCAACGCTTGTGTTTATTAGGTTTTCTATTCTTTTTATGTTTTAAATACATAAACCTTAAAAACTTCCTTTTAACGACACTTGTACTGTGAGAGAATGAGAAAAATATGGAAAATTACAGAGTTATACAAATATTGACCACAAGGGTAGTGTTAACGTATGCGGTGTCAAATCTTCATAGATTAGGAGACCTCATGTCTCTCTCCATCTTCTGTTCTGTCTTCAAATATCTCTTTTTCCCGTATGGGTGATAATCATATATCATTTTATGGCACAGTGTTTTATCCATCCTCTGCAAATGATTTCTCAATCTTTCTTTATATTGATTTGTCATTAATTGGCGAAATACCTAATTCCTCTCTTATATCTTCATTTTTTATTTTGTCCATTATTGTATATCCCCCTTAATAGCTCATCTCTACGGCATTTATTTTACCCCTTCATTTTTCTTTATTGTTCACGTTTCACAACCACGCGTTATGATGAAAACGTCATTCTTTTGTAAACATTTATGTTTGTTTCTTTTCTTGTTTTCTTTTTAATGTTCTTGCTAATATTACGCAATTGTTATGGAATTTATTTACATTATTAATTAAATCTTGGTTGTGTTGATGCGTTATGTTGCACGCTAAATAGTTAAATTTTTGTACTGGTTCTAGCACATCATTTATTACTATTTTGGATTTACGGGGGTACTTTCCTTGAAAAATACTTTCGTTTTATTAGTTGACATTTTGAGTCAGTATTATTCTAACATATTTCCCAGTTCAAAAACATTTTTCTGAAAGTCACATTCTGTTTCTTGAATTATTATAATATCATCAGTAGAGTGTAGCATATTTTTTGTATCATTCCTAAAAGTGTTTTTTCCATTTATCACAAGTAATATCACGAGAGGATCTGAGATAATCATAAATTCACGAACTTGGTGAGTGAAATTATCTGGAAAGCTCAGACCCTCGAGTGGTATTTATTCGGGACTATTTCACGAATAAAATAAAAATTTAAATATAATTACTCTACAAAATTGTAATAATTGATATTTGTATTTTACCTTTTCAAGCAATCTTGCGACAGAAGAATGCCGATTGTCAATAATGGCAATAAAAAGGACCAAAATACGAGTTTAGGATTATTTCATGAATAAAATAAGAATAAGTTATATATATATAGTAATTATAATAGTAGCAAAGGATAAAACACCAAGAAAAAGTCACACCTGAGATCGCTATATTTCGGACTCGTGGAGTCCTTCTATGCCATAGAAGCACTCCACGAGTACGAAATATAGGATCTCAGGTGTGACCTTTTCTAGGTGTTTTATTCTTTGTTACTATTATAATTATTGTTAATTTGTTACATTGTTAATAGACTTACTTTATTTTTATTTTATATATGACTGAAATGGACAAAAGTCGACTATTACAATCCCTTCAGTTAGATTTTCTAATACCCAACTGAGAGGTAAAAAAAAACTAATAGCAATGTCACTATTTTACTTGTTATTCTGTAGTTCAGAATTCCTAATGATAAGATCAATTTGCTCATTTGACGCATCACCAAACCGCTTTGAAGAACCTTCCATTTTGCGTTATGATTTCGATCATCCATGCTTTTGTTGCTATCAATAGCTCCCCACCGCCTCTAGCAAAAGTTGTCAGTGATGCATGTTCAGGAATTATATAGTGGAGGTATAGAGTTGGCTACACTGACCACAAGACGAATGCACGTTGCGTGATAAAACGGATTTGATAATTTTTTTCTGGATAATTCCACTCCGTAATCCGGTTGTGGTTGGCCAAAATTCAAATTTTTGTTTCGTTTCATTGGCCGACTTCCAGATGACGTCACATGAGTAAAATAGTCTCTTTAGAATTTGAAATATAGCGGGGCTATATAGACTACACCCTTGTCTTAAACCATTATTAACTATCATTTCTTCTGAAAATCTTTCATTTTCTAATCTAATCCTTATTTTAATTGCTTTGTAGTACTTTTATTAAATGTCTGGAGTACATTTTTTTTCCTAATACATGTTTTCCAAAGTACACTTCTCTTTACTGTATTATATGTATTTTCTAAATCTATATGAGGGTAGGTCCATAAGTTTCCGGCCTCACCGATATAACGATTATAGTCTTCACCAAATCCTTATCTAGTGTCATATCTTATCTGTTAAGTAAACAATGGCAGCTGTAACTTCTACTCCGCTGTATTCATCTGTTCAGATATAGTTGCACAAAGAAGGCTCTGTGTAGAAGATTGTAACATGATCAAAATGGAGTATCGAGCTGTATTAAGTTCTTCACAAAAGAAGCACTTACTCCAAATGAAATTAAATAGCAATTGGACGGGTATATGGGGAAGCATCCCCCACATATTCTACTGTAAAAGAATGGGTCGAGAAAGCATCGCTCTTGTGGAAGGAGAAATTATGGAAAACCGGCGGCTCAAAGTTACAAAAATAGCAGCAAGATTGGATCTTTCTAAAACAACAGTCCTTCAAATTTTTTATGAACATTTAAATATGAATAAGGTTAGTGCAAGATGGGTGCCTAGACTTCTTTCCTCAGCCCAACAGTAGCAAAGAGTCATCTGTTGTCAGGCATTTTTGGAGCTCTGCCGTGGCAATGAGAGAGAGGTTTTCAAACCATTGTTACAGGAGATGAAACAATGGTCCTGTGCTATAATCCCTTGTCCAAAAGAGAATCAATGGAGCGGTGTGTCGTAAACCTGGCGAAGTACCGCTTCTAAAGGCCAAGGCCACTCAATCAATCAAGAAGACCATGGCCACAATCTTTTGGGACTGTAAAGGAATACTCTTCATTGACTTCAAGAAGAGGAACACAATGAATGGGGAGTACTATGCTGGCCTACTGCACAGACTAAGTGTTTCCATCAAAGAGAAAAGGCGAGGAAACCTGAGTGGTAGTGTGCGCCTTCTTCACGACAAAGCGCCTGTGCACACAGGTCTTGTTGCAAAGGAAGCTGTGTAGAAATGTGACTTCAAGGAGATCGACGATCCACCTTACAGCCCAGTTCTAGCTCCCAGTGACCATTGTCTCTGCTCAAAACTCAAGAAGGACCTTAGAGGAAGGAAATTTAAGTGTGACGAAGAAGTGATGGATGCTGTTTATGTCTATTTGCAGTCGAGATTTCTGAGTATTTTTGGGGAGAGGAGATTGAAATGTTAATTCAAAGACGTGAGAAGTGTATTTCAATAAAGAGTAATTATATTGAAAAATGAAATATAGTTTTATCTTTTAACATACCTAGAAAATGGTTAGGCCGGAAACTTATGAACCTACTCTCGTATGTATCTAGGGATTAAATTTCCTTCTCTTTTCTATTATTTGCTTTATTGAAAATATAACGTCTATGCAGCTACGTCCTTCGTTGAAACCAATTTGATTTTCTAATAATATTATTTCAATTATTTTTTTAAAAAAAATTGTTTGTTTTAGTGTATACTTTATAAACAATATCCAAGATACTGATGCTCCGGTCGTTGGAACATTTATTTTGTTAACTTTTTTAAAACCTGGTTTTACATTTGTTTGATAGCATAGTTTTGGAATTTGTTTCTTTTCCAATAATTAATTATATATTTTAATAATCTGGCGATAGTTCTTCACTTCCATGTTTCAGAATTCTGTGTTGATCCCATCAAATCCTGGTGATTTTCTATTTTTCATTTTCTCCATCGTATGTTTTATTTCCTCTTCTGTGATTTCTGTAGTGAATTGTCATCTTCATTTTCTTTAATTTCTTTTAATTTTTCTTCTTTCCTATACTGTAATTTCTTATAATAATTGTCCCACTTTTGTTCTTAAATATTATCTATTAGCTCTATCCTTTTCTTCTTTATGTTATCATTTTAATAACTTTGCATGGAAATTGTTGCCGGCCATGTAAATTATGCGTTATTTGACTAATAAAATTCTCTCAGGATTCTTGCTGTGTTCTTATAATTGATTTCGTTACATTTCTTTGTTTGTGGTATGGTTCCTCTGTTTCTGACGTTTTCATTTGGAGGACATTTTTATATGCTTCTTTTTTATTCCTGATAGATTCTTCTATTTCTTCATTCCATATTCTTAATCCCTTTTTTTTCGATTCTTGTTTCTTTCCGCCTGTCGAGCGGCTTTTTAATTACCTTTTTGTATATTAATTCATTGTTTTTCTAAATTATTTTGCATTTGCTTCAAGATCATTTTCAGCCTTTCCCAAGTCGGTCCTGGTGGTGTAGTGGTAACCATACTTGCTTCCTAACCGAAGATCGCGGGTTCGATCCCGGTCAGGACCGATGGATTTTCAGGGCGTAAAAATCCTAAATATGGCTTCCTTTGGAAAGGAAGTAAAGTGGTAAGTCCCATGTCGTATATTTACGGCACGAAAAAGAACCTCAAGTCTGAAAGAAGATGCCTCTGAGCAAAATTTGTCAGTCGTATCACGCCCTGAGTTGAATGGGACGCTGATGACCTGAGATGTTAAGTGTCCATAAATAAATCAAATAAAAAAGTATTTCCTGATACAACTGTCTTATACTTGAATATTGAAATAAATTAATTTTATTTAATAAAAACACTACTTTAGTTTGTAATCACCTAAATACACAACAGGTTATCCAAATATAGCTTGAATTATTGTTTTAAGAAATTTTATTGAACTGTACAAGTACACACTATAATTCCCTTCCAAATATTCCTCATTTGAATAATTGCATTTGAAGATATTATTGCAAAAAGTCCTTGTAATTTTTAACGTAAATGAGATAAGAATACTACAATGCTACTCTTTGAAATGTATGTATATTTAAAAAATTATCACATCTGGCTGTCAATGTTTGCAACAAAAACTACTCTTATTAGCTTTTCTTGTTTTCAATATTTTCAGCACTAAATTATTTATGAATTTTGTGCTTTATAGAACTTTGTAGAAAACAGGCTACTAGGTAAGTGGGTACTGCAACCCCCACCCTCCTAAAGAAATTAATATTTAATGCACGTTATTGGTCAGTTCTTCTGTAAACAATAATTCGGCAACAGAATACTTGTTTCATAAATATTAACAAAGAATGATGACATAGGCTTGTTTTCTGAATTCATTTGGTCGTACGTTTTAGGTACTTCTTAGAATCAGTGTCTCGATCACTATAACAGATGCAACTGTTTCTGTTTGGTGTGCGGTCACAAGCGTCTTTACGGGTTGTAGGGGGCCTCTAGCCACGATGTGACTTTGTCTCCCATTACTTTGAGGTCCACTGACACACGTGGTTGGTATGTTGGAAGGTTGATGGAACGGAGGGGATTTAAGTGCTACCCCAGGCAACACAAATGGGTGTACTTGTTTGCTTACGCATGATGGCAGGGCATCTGGCCTCCCATTCAAGGTTCAACCAAGCCCTAAGCAGCCCACTTAACCTGCAATTCCAAATGAAACTAAGTTGCATTATGGTGTCGCTGGAGTTCGTCGGCTGATTCGTGAGGTGTCGGCGGGGAAAGAAAACAGTAGATTAATGCCTGGCATACGGAATTTTGAACCAATTTTCTTGTGCTCTTGTACGTCCTGCATGACCAAACACATTCCTCGATAGGGGGTGAGACATACACTTGTGACCTTGGGTTGTTGCCACCTAAGGCACACATGAGTCTGAGGATAAAGTGTGTAAGCACTCTTTGCCTTCCTCATAATGGTGTCAATGATGTCTAAGCCGGAAGCTTCAGGTGGGAAAACAGACAGAAATGGAAAGTCTGTACGAAGAATACTCCTTAAGGCTTTGTTTTGTGCCTTTTGTAAATATGAAATGTTAGTTGGAGCCGTGTAACCCCAAACCTCACTTGTATATCACATTACTGCAGGAACGATTGCTTTGTAAACTTGCAATTTACTTTTAAGTGGAACTGAATTCAATTTAAAGATTGGTGATAATTTGCTTATGGCCACACGGGGCTTCACCCCCTGATTTTGCACATGATATTGAAATGTTCGCAGATGATGAAAACCTGCGAGGCCCGATTCTGCTGTTTCGCGCCCTGGGAGTCGGGGGATAGAGGAGAACAACTCTCCGATGCATGAACTGATCGTCGTGCTTATTGTCGCTGTTATCATCTGCATGTCTCCTAGTGTGCTACTTTGGCCCCCGACGTTAATGTAGTATGCGAAGTACGAGGCTGTTCGTTTAGAAGACTGCGTGAACCGCATGCTACACTGTGTGAAACTGCACTGTACTAACACTGAATGCACTGCTGCCTGACTGAATCATACCTACAAACTACGTCTGCATACACAGCCCGAAGTGATATTTAGCAATGGGTGCCATCTCCGCGTCTCACAAACTGGAGTCTTTCAAAGACGCACTCTGTCCGAAGTAGTCTTAAAAAGCGTGTACTACCCTAACTGAAGTTCGAGAATACGTGCCTTCACGATTCCTCTTTTGTACTAATCTCAAAGTGTCTCCAGTAGTCCTCAGAGCTCAACGGGGTTTCATGACAGAACCTCCGGTCTCCAGTTGTTCAGAATCCAAGGCTCTGATTAGCGAGTCAAAGCTCAGGCTAAGGCGCTAATATTCACTATTTTAAAATCCTTGCTTCTCATAGGTGAGCGTTCGAATAAGCGTGCACCTATGTCAGAACACTTTCACCTATTTTATCGTCTCTTAAGGAATGTTCAATTGCACTTAAAAGATTTTGTCGCTTCTCTATAATACAAAAGAGTATTGTTATAGCCCTTCCTTGCCAGAGTGCACCTTTCTACTGTGTTATGTCGCATCTTCCGCCGGAGGCTCAAAAACTACAGTACCAAGCGACACTGTTCTTACAAGCACTTGCTTCTTACCAAGAATTTTCCTACATATTCGTATTGGAAATAAGAAATAGATGCGATTAATATCAGATCTCTGGTCATCCTCTCTCTCTTCTGAATTCTTATATCATATAAGGTAGATATTAATACTAATATAAATTTGCTGCAATATGCAAATTTGTTTCCTTGTGGGATGGGGAATGGAGTATCTGTCTCAGAACTGCGTGGTTTTCACTAACGGGGGATCATTCCTTTCTGTAACAATCTAATATTTTTGTAACACTTATCTTCTTGCAAACATAACCATCTTTTGGTGCAGTGGTGGTTTCGGTTATTTGGGCATAAATTTATGAGCTGTCAACCAAGGATGACGGTGTCTTTGGAGTGTTGTATGGGATTCACTTCTGCTGTGACAAATACGTGAAACAAGCGTCAGATGCACGGCTTTCTGAGTCAGTGTCAACTTGTGTGAATTGATAGCGAATGAAGGGTTATGGCCAAAATATAAACAAAAATAAGAACTGACAAATTTCTACACCACTTGTCACTGTGAAAACACCACTTAGATTCCTAGATGACATTTAATTCAAGTAATAAAAAGTTTTCCTTTTCCTCTATCTCGAAAAGCTCCAATGCTGGAAGGTTCATTATGTTTTATTTTTGGGATGCAGACGAAGGGCTGATGATTGACTTCCTATATAAAGGGAAGTCATTACAAGCAACTACTGTGCTAACTTTATTGGAAAATTGCGCGAAGCAATTAAAGAGAACGGGAATGAGAAGTTGAGCTACAAAGTGTTGTTAACCAAGACAGCGCTCCTATGTATAAGAGCTACGTTGCCACGTTTCCCTTCAAGATTTTAACATAAAATTTTTGCATATTCATCTGACCTTCACCTCACTAACTACTGTCTTTTGCCGAGCAGGGTGGCTCAAGCGGTAACGCTTGGAACGTCAAATTAGGAGCTCTCGGGTTCAACTCCCCTGTGTCCATCATACTGAAGTTAGACTTTTTCGCGATTCACCCTGATCGCTGCTTAGGCATATACTAGAATGGATCTTTCCTTTCTATAATTTTTCACTCTCCCACTTCATGAAATTTCATTTCGTTGGATCTTTTGAAGAAGTGGAAATTTGGAAGCATATTTCATACCGGAATAATGACATCGAAAGCATTGTTTTTATACAAGACGGCGCTTCACCTCACATACACCTTAGAGTACTAACAATACGCATATTTACGTATAATGATATTTATATAACTGCCTGCCCCTTATATTTTGTCCCACTAATAATGTGAATATCGATACGATCGGTTGGTTAACAATACTGAAGTTTTCATTCAATAATTGCACGCACCTTTCAGTCTTACAGTCAATGTACGGTCACATAGATACTTTTTTCAGCAATCAGAATGGACAGTTTAAAAAGCACGGTTTCAAAAACTAAAACTGATGATCTAAATTAAATAATAAATAAAAAAGAGTAAAACTGTAAATTAACTTTAAATTTACTCTTAAAATAAATAAATTTACTATGAGCTGTAGTTATAACCTTAAATGTTCATTTGTTTTTAAGAAATTCTCATTGCAACACGAAAAAAGACATAATTGATAAAAAAAATTGTAGTAAATGTTAATTGTTATAACGGCGTTCAATTTCAGCAGGATTATTCTGTGCTTACAGATGTCAGGATAATTATTTCGGGACCGAAGGACAAGCATGAATTTGAAAATAACGCCGCTCCCATCTAACGTGGCGTATGTTACCGTCTCCCACTGTGGCCCGCGGCATATGCACAGCTGGTTACAAATTCAGTTGTATTTCCATCGCCAGATAGTGCTACATCCAAGAAAACATCGTTTTGATAACATTCGATAGGAGCATATTCGCTATCGGTTCTAAGCGGTTGGAGGAAGTTTTTAGGAAAATGAACGAAACATTGAATGTTTATGGAAACAATTGTAATGAAACGGTATTTTGTGAATATCGAGTAACTGGATAGTTTTCATTCGGATTGTCCAAGACCGGCTCCAATCCCAGACAACAATACAGAAAAAATGGCGGCCGTTAGTTTTTAAAAATCTGAAATTGTTTACAAACAATATTTCTGATATGTAATCGAAACATAAAAATAATATGAAATTGGCTTACATAAAATCATCCATGTATAAAAAATGGTTAATCAACTACTGCCTTACCGTTTACTGCAATGAAATAAATAAAATAATAATAAGAATTTTTTTTGATTTATTTATTTATGGACGCTCTTTAACAGCTGAGGTCATCAGCGTCCCATTCAACCCAGGGCGTGAAACGGCCGACAAATTTTGCTCAGAGGCCTCTCTTTCAGGCTTGAGGTTCTTTTTCGTGCCGTAAAGTACGACACGGGACCCACGGCTTTACTTCCCTTCCGAAGGAAGCCATACTTAGGATTTTTACGCCCGAAAAAATCCATCGGTCCTGGCCTGGTTCGAACCCGCGATCTTGGGTTTAGGAGGCAAGTATGGTAACCACTACACCACCAGGACCGATAAGAAGAAAAGAAAGAACAATAATAACAATGTGTATAAATAAGATTAACTTAATCAAGCATTTTTCATTAGCGCAATATGCAAAAACATTATTTTAAATAAATTTACTGCAGTGCAAAATTGATGTATCATTCAAACACAAATGCATCTATATACAGATTTACTTTTCTAGTCATACAGATATAAAATGTCTAATTATATGCTCTTCACAGTAATTTTAGCCGAACTACTAGTACCGCTGCTGTCACTGTGAGAAAGGATCGCGAACAACATGAAGAATAAATGCTGAAAATGTCACTGGGTGCCACCAATTCGTTAGTAGTTAAGTAGATACACATGAGGCATATTTGTGCACAGTGGGCTAGAAGATTCCAAAACAAAAGTACGTTCTTGCGTAGTTGAAGATGATGTTACATGGAGATGCGGAGTTTCTTCGAAAGGTAATCACTGTTGATGCAACTTGACTACATCAGTAATGGTCATCTCGTTTTTCGATATTCAGGGAATGATTTACCAGCATGTCATATGCACACACAGCTGTAACTGGGCCTTACTACAGAGATGTCCTGGAAAATCCGATAAGGCCACATTTCCGTGCAACAAGCTGGATGTTGCACTATTGTATAACGCACGACCGTACATCCCAAATGTTGTTGCTGAATATCTCACAAAAGTCAACATGAAGTGTGTCTCTTAGCCTCCCCAGTCCAGATTTAGCCCTGTGTGGTTTTTTCCTTTTCTCCAAATTGATGAAACACCTTCAAGGAAGACATTTTTCATCACCAGGGACAGTGGTGAAGACTGAGGAGGCATTCTGAAGGACCTTCAAAGAATGTTTTCCAGAATGTCTTAGAAGACTGGTAGAAACGCTGGGACAGATAGCTACATTGCATCCAATGGGGACTATTTTGGGAAACACATTAAGGTTATGATGAGTAAATGTATGACCATTATTTATTGAACTGTCCTCGTAATTATTGTTGTATGGGCTACTTTGATAGGCTCTTGCTTGAGCTTCAGTTTGGTGAATATAGACCTCAACAGCATATTCCGTTCAAGAAATATTCACTTTAGTAGATTTAGGTGATTCACTCTGTATGTACATAAAACTGTCACATATTTTGACGAAAACAAAGTAACAATCAAAATATAGGATATTGCTATAGAACTTCTACTTCTTTGTTACCTGATTCTACAGCAATGTTATATTTTTACATTGTGACGAATTCACTCATGGCGACCAGAGAACCTGATCAAGTTTTTCTTCCTCTAGCCACCGTCGAATAATCAACTAGTAATACTGTGAATAATAATACCTGCCCTACAGAGGCAGGCCTGGCGAGTCGCTGTTGTCCCAAAGGACTCCGCATAGGTCATTCAGAGTAACGACATCTCACCAACCTTCATCTCTGGTTCTGAAACAGGAATTCGCTATCCGTCAGGCAGCTTTTCAAGGGTGCACCTAAATCTACCCTTAAGTCTTCCTTTGAAAAAATACTTACCCTTACATCCAGAAGCATCCTTGGACAAATCACGTCTCTTTTCATGAACAGCAGCGGAAGTAACTTCCTTAGCCGAAGTTAAGAGTGACTTCAACATATAGGCGGATAATTAGCTAAATCAGCACAACGGTCTGTTAGCTCAGATGATTGGAATGCTGTGGTAATAAATGCAAGGTAGTGGGTTCGCTTCCTTCTTGTCTAACTTTTTCCTGCTCGAGTTGAAGGAGATTTGTCGCCATTACAATGGTTTACCCTCTAACATAGTAACTTACAATCCGCTATCAATTTATATTTACGAAAAGGAGGCCAGCTTAGGTGGTCAGGCCACAGCGAGCCGCAATAAACCACTGGTCCACCGGTTTCTAGGATTTACCCGAAATTAGGTTAGGTTAGTGTGTGTGTATGAATTAAACGCGCATTCCTATAGATAAAAATAGAAGAGACGTGATAAGATGGAATGACTGTATCAACGCGGAGAAGTTGACGTATGACTTCAACACATGCAGGCGAATTTAACAGTCGTAACGCACAGAAACAAGCAATTGTACGCTAAAAGTAACTCTCACCTCCAAACTAACACTCAGGGGGCGTTCGGTTTACTCCGCTGTCTTTCGCGAAAACAGGCGTGACTTGTATAAGGATGCTGCTGAACGTAAGGATAAGTCTAAAAATGCTTTAGGAGTTCGGAGGATCGATACGGGTTCTACAGATCAGGAGCGATGCCAACTACAAGATCACCAAGACGACCCGAGGAAAACTTTGAACATAAACACATTCCTATGATAATGCTGATGAATTCTTCCTTGCATTACAATGAGATTCAAGCCGATAGTTAGGTATCTTTAAGCTTGACTCTCTTGTTCAAATATAATTAAAATGGTAGTTTTAAAACTTACGCAAATAGCAAGTAGGAAATAAACTGATCACGAAGAACCCACTTTGAAAGCACTCCAGGAATACTTCACGATGGTTACTGGGTCACGTGCGATGCATTTTACGATTCGTCCATGTGCGGCGCTGGCTGCAGTGCAGATAAAAGATGGCGCCGCAAAAACCCCGAGAGAGAGCTCTTTTGTTTATGTTTCAGAGCCGCGGTCGGAAACATAAAACTGAAGTAGAGAGGAGTCAAACAAGAAAAGCACCGCAAATGTTAACATAATCCTTTCCACTCCATCACTGTAATTATCCAGCAGCCCAGATTATGCAACATCATTAAAACCATGCTAAAGGGCGGATTTTGTGGTCTCTGAGATTTTAGTTCTCTTTGAAGTGTTATTCCTCCCTTTTGATAGCGTGCAGGCGAATAGCGGCGGTAGGTTCTGGAAACCGTAGCGAATTTCTGTTCCATACACTTTCAGTTATTGGGATCACAAGACCTCTAAGGTGGTGTCTCTATAGCAACTACGCCTAAATCTGATATTTATTTACATTATTTTGGCCTATAATTACAAATAGCAAACACGGAATCTTGTTACCATAAAAATAAACATTTTTTAATTCACGTCCGATTTTAACTACTAAGGCACCACGGCGGTGGTCGCTGATGATTCATGAATTGAATTGATAAACCAGGAAGGTTTTTTTTTAAAAGAAAGAAGCGTTCTAGGCCTAACTTTTTAGGGTATCTCCCCGCCATTTGCCATTTATGAGGAATGAGGAAAACTTGAAAGAAACCTCAGTCAAGGAGGAGGGCCTGATTGCAATCGAACTCCAGACTTCCCGCTTATGAGTTCGCGCCTTAACGACTTCGGCTATTCATGGCAGTACATATGTCGTAAAGTCAAATTAGCAGCAGGTTCAATTTTTGTAACACTCAACATTTATATTACTTAACAAATACCATTTTGGAACTAAGTACAACTTTGCCCTAAAATATTATTATTTTTAAGTTATGACCTTTATCAGCTATCTTTGTACTGTAAATAAAAAAAGTGAAGATCAACAGAAAACTTTATAGCCGGGAGGATTAAGATAAAACAAGGTTTTATTTCCTTTGACCTATAAAAAAAAAGTATTTCGAAAAAATATCTTATTTACTGAATATAAGACAACCTGGAATATAAGGTAACTCCTAGTTTTTCAACGGCCTCTGTAGAATTTTATATTTGAGGATGTTGATTAAATCACATAGACAGTATTTTATTTATATATTTTAGAACATTTACCTAAAATAAAATTGTATTTTGAAGATTTTTGTTTAAGAGTGCTTTTTCAATGTTCACATAGATATTTAATGTGGAAATTTTCCTGAAGATTGCGAAAAGTTACTAGTTACTATTGCTGAATTTCACTATCAAAATATCAGTCACATTCTTCTTCATTTTCACTTTCAATTTCATTACAGCCAGTAGTGTCTTCCAAACATTGACAAAGAATGCAAATTCTTAAGTGTTTTTTAAAGCGTGAACAAATGAGTGTCGCTCTGAATCAGAGATATCATAGCTGTGAGTTGTTGCAGTGAGTTAAAATATTTCATATCGAGCGAACTGCGAGCCTGTGGGCGCTATGGAAGTGCAAATTTGTTGTACTTAGTTTAGGCCCAATAAATTACATAAAAGCAGGACCAATAAGCATCTCCACGCTACAAGCGTGCACCTAGTAAACGCCACAAATAATTCAAACGCAATACTAGGATTTGTTACAATATTCTAATACGCATACAAAAACTTTATTTCGGTCAATAATCACTGAAAAATTGATCTAGCGATTCCATTCTTGTTAATAATACAACGATTTGTTGCAACACATTGCGGCACAAATAAATAGCGCAGAGCTATTCCCTTGTTAGCCAACCTCTATTTTCCTGTTTTCTCTTATTTCTGCTACTATGCTTTCAAAACTTGTATAAGCACAACATGAAAACAATGACCCGCCTGTCAGGTAAATATGGCAAAATAAATGGTCTATCATTCATTTGTTTCGGCCTCGTTTTTTACGCAAGTGGGCCCGGGTAGTTGTGGGTTCCGCGCGCGACACCATTCGTAGTCGTATAATCGATAGTAAATCAGTAGATACTATGTAAACGCTTGCAGCAAACGATAGATATTTTCAACCCTGTCTTTGCAAGGGCAACCATTTTAAACTGCGTTTAGAGAATTTCTATTAATTAGCCCTTTAAATGGGGGACACTGGGATATGTTCCAATAAAGTTTTTAAGTTTTCAGGCATTTGCGTTGCATTAGTGGAATTTATTTCTCAGCCGCTTATTTGTATGCTTGTATATTAGTCGCGTTGACAACTCTTAGACTGTTGTTATCCCTCCTGGAACCCACATAAAGCACCTTTGGCTTATAACTTGCGACTGGGGCATTTTCGGACTTGGGTCCGCTGTTTCAAAATAATACATTTGTCCTCCATCATCCCTGAAGTTTGTATCCTAATTACGGAAATACTAAGTAGTTTTACCTAGATTAAGTAATTTCCTTTATACATATGTTCTAAAAGTTCATCGAAAAGTCGCTCCGCAGCCATTATGTAGCTAAGATTTCACTAGGGAAGGGAATTCGGGTGCAGCACTGACCGAGCGCCGAACGTAAAGTTATTGTGTTCATTTAACCACAAAGGCAAGCACACGCTTCAAAGGTCAAATCTCAGCAACGGTGTGCGGATTACTTGCTAAAAATCGGTTTCGAAAAAAGAAAGGAATGTGAGAAATATAGGGAAAACATTCCTGTGCGGGTACATCACCCGAGGCCGGGAACTTGATGATGACCCGTTATATCAGTATTAATTATTGTTATGTCCTCCTCCAAGAAGTTTAATTTAATCTTCTGTTGATTAATTTAAAGTACTGCTTTATTGCCATGCTATTTTAACATGGAGTTCTGCTGGATAAGGTCTGAAAGCACAATAATATCTGCTAAACTGAGATAGCAACGTTTTCTTCTGTCAATGTTTATGCAGTATTCCCCTTAATTTTTTTTCTACATACCTTCCAGAAAATATATACAAACATTTGGAAATATTGAATCTCCTTATCTTACACGTTTTCTTCAACGTATCTTCTTTCTTTATCCTGCTGAATTTCAGCTATGGCTATTTTGCTATAATATATAATTTTCGAATATTCTTCATATATGTACATGTAGATACCACCCTCATCGCTCGGACTTCGTTTTGCGTCTCGTCCAAGGCCAGCACCCCTCCCTACTCAAGGTATTTACTCTTACAGGAAGATCATTTCTAAGCTGCTAGAGCTGCAGTCCCGAGCAACAGCTGAGATAGCCGAACTCCTCAGCACCGAACGACAGAACGGGGAATAGTGGAAATGCACATTAAGAGTGACTTTCACAAATATAATTAGATAATGAGGCTTCCAAGAGCAACGACATAATAGCTCAGACGGTTACAGCGTCACGCTGTATTGTAGTGTATTTAGATAGAAATAATACTGAAGAAAAAAAAAACTATAATATTCATATATAATATGTTAACGTTAAAGTTTGCTGTGTATGGAAAACAATATTACGAAACTAATTTGTCATAATGGTACAAAGAGCTATTTAAAAAAAAAGAGTGTTTTATGCCAGGAGGCGAACCACGATTAACCACAATATCACTGTACCGCTACGGGTAGCTGAGGCCGCTAAGGCGCGGACTCGTGAGCGGGAGGTCTGGGGTTCGAATCCCGCCAAGACCGTCCTCCATGACTGAATTTTTTTCCAGGTTTTCCTCAGTCTTCATAACTGGAAAATGCCGGGAAGGTATCCTAAACTTAGGCCTGGAACGTTTCCTTCCTTAAAAAATCCTTTCCTAATATATAATTTCATCTCATATATCATCAGTGATCAAATGCACGTCCCGGTATAAGTAAAAGATCCCGGGACAGATATTGCAGATTTTATTTTATTATTTTTGTTTCTGTGTGTTTCCCATGATTAACTATGAAGAGTGTAGAAAATGAGTTAAAGCGTTACCGGACCAATGTTCATATAACGTATTTTTTTCTTCTACATGTGAGGAACGTGTCTTGAAAATTTGACCGTAACTTATTGTTATACCCGATATATATGTACTTTGTTCTTCATCTGCATGTAACTCATTTTACAGTTTTTAGTTCAGTACATTCAATTAATATATTTATTTTACAAACAAACCTCTTAATAATGCGTAATGTAAGAGGTTTATTTGTATTTAATTTAGGTTTTTCACATTTTTAATTTCCATGGAATATTTCACAGGAACAACTGTAATCATTGCTGTACCTACCCTACGGTGCATTGATATGTATTTCATGACAACATATATCGAATTTTTATACAACATTCAGCCATAACCAAATATCTTTTGATTAATTATTAGCAATAACAAATCGAAAACGGAAACTTCTAAAACGCAAATTCATCAGCTTGAAAATAGTCATAACACTTTTCAACTTACGTAGGCAGTTATTAGCTTCAATGTCATAGAAACAAGAATGGGCCCACTAGCTCCTGCTGTAAACAACAGTGTCTCTCCTTATTCCTGCTAAATGCATAACTACGGCCATCTCTTTTTACAAATACACACTCATAAAACTCTACAAGTTCGGATCTACGTCATTAAACTGCTGTGAGAACTTGAAATGTACCTGTTGTAGACGGAAGAAAAAAACTAACGATTGTTGCCCTTTTAATGGTGCTCATTTCAAAACTCTCTTCCTCTTCCCCTCCAACGATTACTTCTTACTGCTACCGTAAAAACAGTAGATGTAATATACAGGCAAGAATCATACTGTATCAGGTGTTTCTATAGTAACCAAACAACCAAAGAAGAAATAACTATCAGAAGCTGAAGTATTTTTTATCATCGATTAATATTGATCTCTAGTTTCTATGGAAACAAATGAAGTGATGTTTATATCGAACGCTATCTTTGCGATATATCGAGGAACAACATTATCAGCGCTCCTAGCGGTTAGATCTGGGTTATAAAAATTGAAATAAGAGTACCTACAATATTTTATTCTTTCTTTCTTCTTCAAAATGCCTTTATATAAACATTAAAGGATATGCAGGATTTATGTACAAGAATTTTCATAGAAATTACTTTTTGTTGTTTATAGATGAATTTCTTGTTAATTTTCAGGTATGTTCTAAAATACAGAGGCAGATATAGATGTAAAATATGAGAGATTTCCTTTCATTATCATTAAAATATGAAAAGAAGTTTAAAATATCATAAAACTATACAGGCACATATTAGTAAATAGACAAAATTTAAATGATCCAAGTCTAAAACTATTTGCATATTTAAAATTAGTTTAATTTAAAAATATTCAACTTTGATATTGAGAAGGAAGTTCAAAATTCAACTGGTTACATTTTATGTCTCTCCCTCATCCTCAGTCACTCGCCGTTTGAAATCCCAAATGCCACTCTTGCCTTTTGATACTAAGTTTTAAAGGGAATTAACATTTTATTATAACAACGTTTATTGTTCATTTTGTATTGTTGCTGAGAAATGTGGATTATTGTTTCTCTTGTTTTAAAAATAAGACGAGTATACTCTATAAGAAAGAATAGATGAAAGCGAATTTGTTAGGAGTTTCACAACAGCCCACCAGGGTCATTGAAAAGTTCTAGGAATGACCCACAGATTGCATCAGCAGTTTTGTTGTCAAAGTCTGTCATCTTCCATATAATCATTTATGCAGTAATACATGGTTGGTCAAGAATTGTAATAACTATAGATGTATAGACGCATGGATACGGGGAAAATGTCAAATATGGAACATCGTGAAGCGGTTATTAAGTACTTGGTAAAGAAGGGTATAAGTGTTACAGAAACTCATACAGATATCACAAACACTGCACTATTATTTTCAACTGTTACCAAGAGGACCACGGAGCTTAAACGCGGCCGTGAAAGCTTGGAAGATGACCCCCGCAACGAAAGACCAAAATCCGTCACGACATTAGAAATTATCGATAAGGTGCACGACGCGGTTCCGAGGATCGCGGAATAAAGGTGTCCGAAATCACCGAAGCTCTGAGTATTTCAAGGGAATGCGTATTTCACATTTTGAGGGAAGAACTGTGCTAGAAAAAGCTATCGGCAAGATGGGTGCCGCGACTGCTGACTCAGGATCAAAGTAGAGCCAGAGTGCGCATTTCTCAGCAAAGTTTGTCCCGTTTTCAGAGACTTTATGCTTCTATTGTGACCAGTGATGAAACATAGGTGCACTACCACACACATGAAACAAAACATCAGTCTAAACAATTGGAAGATTATGACGTCGGTTTTATGCGATGCCAAGGATGTACTGCCATTATTTATGTTCGCATTGGAACTTCTATTACTGGAGCGTATTATACTAATAAAAATACGAAAAGGCGGGTTTATCTAGGAAGAAAGTCATTCTGATCAAGGCAATGCTCGTCCTTACACAGGTGTCGATACAATGGCAAAAATCATTGAATTGGAATACTATTTGCTGCCATCCGTCTTATTCTCCTGACTTGGCTCCATCGGATTTCCCATCTTTTCCCTAAACTGAGACAATTCCCTAGTGGAAAGATATGTTCGCCCAATGAAGAGTTTAAATCATCAGCTGAGGCGTATTTTGCACACCGGATGAATCTAACTTTCATGATGGGACAAAGGCTTTAGAGCAATGATGGACAAAATGCATTAGCCAAAGGAGACTATGTTGAAATATAAGAATAATTACAAAAAGCTATGTCGTCATTTTATTCTTCATTCAGAGAACTTTTCGAAATAGCCCTCGTATAATTAGTATAATATTAGCCCAAATAAATTGAGTTTTCATCTTTGAACACAATAATGAAATTTAGAAGTGGCGGAGGTACAATCGAGGTGACAAAACCTAAAATATAATCAATAGTGATTTTAAATTTATGTAAATTAGCGTGGCTTTTGTTTAAATTTAATTTATATTACATAGAGTTATTCGAAATGCCAAGTATTCAAATAAATGCCATCAGCATGGCATCCTCTTGTGCCAATCTATTTATGGCTCACTTAGAGAAGAATTCTTTAAGTCTTGCACTATTATTATGGGTCATACTTTGGACCCTTGTACTAGTATCTCTTAGATTCTTCACTAACTTAAATACAATTTTCAGTTAAATAAACTTCTACCGTCTTCTATCACTGATATTGATCTACGAAGATAGGCCCATAAGTTTTCGGCCTAACATTTTTCTAGGTATGATAACGATAAAAACTATATTTCACTTTTCAATACAGTTACCCTTTATTGCAATACACTTCTCACATCTTTGAATTAACATTTCAATCCCCTCCCTCCAAAAATACTCAGAAGTCTCGTCTGCAAATAGACATAAACAGCATCCATCACTTCTTCGTCACACTTAAATTTCCTTCCTAGAAGGTCCTTCTTGAGTTTTGAGAAGATAAAATGGTCACTGGGAACTATATCTGGGCTGTAAGGTGAATGGTCAATCTCCATGATGTCACAGTTCTTCTCAGCTTCCTTTGCAACAAGAGCTGTGTGCGCAGGCGCTTTGTCGTGAAGAAGACGCACACCACCACTCAGCTTTCCTCGCCTTTTCTCTTTGATGGAAGCACGTAATCTGTGCAGTAGACCTGCATAGTACTCCCCATTTACTGTGGTGTTCCTCTCCTTGAAGTCAATGAAGAGTATTCCTTTACAGTCTCAAAAGATTGTGGCCATGATCTTCTTGGTTGACTCAGTGACCTTGGCCTTTAGAGGCGGTGTTTCTCCAGGTTTACGCCACTCCATTGATTCTCATTTGGACAAGGGATCATAGTAGAGGACCATAGTTTCATCTCCAGTAACAATGGTTTCCAGAATTTCTGTCTCGTTCCCACGGCAGAGCTCCAAAAATGCCAGACACCAGAGGACTCGTTGCTGCTTTAGGACTGATGAAAGAAGTCTAGGCACCCATCTTGCACTAACCTTATTCATGTTTAAATGTTCACGAAAAATTCGAAGGACTGTTGTTTTATAAAGGTCCAATCTTTCTGCTATTTTTGCAACTATGAGCCGCCGGTCTTCCACAATTTCTCTTTTCACAAGAGCAATGTTTTCAGGAGTGAGCACTTCCAAGGGCCGACCTGCACGCTCTTCGTCTTCAATGCTTTCTCGACCCATTCGAAAAAGTTTGGCCCATTATTTTACAGTAGAATATGAGGAGGATGCTTCCTCGTGTATACCGTCCAATCGCTGTTTAATTTCATTTGGAGTAAGTCCTTCTTTTGTGAAGAACTTAACAACAGCTCGATACTGCATTTTGATCATGTCACAATCTTCTACACAGAGCCTTCTTTGTGCAACTATATCCGAACAAATGAACACAGCGGAGTAGAAGTTATAGCTGTAATTGTTTACTTAATAGATAAAGTATGACACCAGATAAGGCTTTTGTGAAACCGATAATCGTTATTGGCGAGGTCGGAAACTTACAGACCTACTTTCGTATCTTTATGCACTGGCTCCTTCTTTACGCCCGTTCACGTTAAACCACCAATTTACAACAGTAAATTCATTTTGATAGGTGTCATATCCTGCGTACTAGAAGATCTATTGCAATTCTGGTTGCAATCCGCGACCTCCGTCTTTGTACGAGAGGCGGAATTAACCTAACTGATTTTTTCTTTTCAAAATAGCTTTTACTTCCTAACATAGTCTCCCGAAGATGTTCAAATGCCTTGATACCATCAGGAAGGCTGTTTTCCTCGAATACTGCGAAATAGACACCCACGGCAGCATTTTTTTCCCCCTTCTCAGTTGAAACTCCAGGCTCTCTCAATAAAGTTTGGAGCCTAGAAAATAAATGGAAGTTCCAGGGGATCAGATCAAGCAAGGCATACTTTAAGTTTTCGTCTTAGCCATTGCGGTAACTGTAGTGTGCAGTACCCTCATGGAAAGTTAACTCCTTACATGATTAACCGACCTTTTTGTTGAATTTTCTGGGTAGCTGTTCCAGAGGGTATTGGATTGGATTGTTTGGGGCGAGGAGGATATTTCGGTACTTGAGCTTGGCGGTGAGGATCTACAGGTGGTAACTGCACAGATGTAGACGAAGTCCCTAACCTGATTCCAAAGGGACCCTAACCCAAGGAGTTCGAGCCGTTCAGAGAATCCGCTTTCACATCATATACCGAGTGCTTAAGCCACCGTTACACTTCGTCAGCACCTCGCCCTGGCACTCTCGACCATGTAACATAAACATGGAATGAAATGAAAGGAAGTACGAGAGCGAAAATTTGGCGAATCAGAGCATTCACCTAAAAAAATCTCGGCATGTGAGGTTGATTACACTGATATTCTATGACTTCTACAGGTTTCAGTTAAGTTTGTATGTTGCTCCATTTGTGTAAAATGTCGCTTCGTCGCTGAAAATTAAGTCATCATCCTCTTCCACATGTCGTTGTGGCTTTTCTTTTGATAGCTTATATCGTAACAGCAATTTGTATGACTCCATGGCGTTTGGAGATTGCAGGACGTTCTACTCACTGATTTCATTAGCTTTTTTTGGAAGCAAATGACCTGTGCTAACAAATTACTCGTGACACCAGTGTATTGACCTAGTAGCTGTTTGCCATATTTAGTCGGAACTTTTTGTCGAACATGTGTCGACGGCGGACGTCTTCATCTTTGCAACTAACACTGATTGTGGGCGATATACGGAAGTATGCGCTTGATGGTAGATGGAGTACACACATACTTGATGAGCTTCTCTTTAGAATGGTTTACATCGAAGGTTGACGTTTCCTTTATTGTAACCACAATTTATGTAAATCTTCTATAAAGTGCGAGTCGTAAGTACTCGAGTCACTTCTTCTGCAGCGAGAAATTTTTTGAGGTTCCTAAATTATAATGGGTAGTTAGCTAGGGTAGAGTAGGGTAGAATAGGTAGGTAGGTAGGTAGGTAGGTAGGTAAGTAGGTAAGTAGGCAGGTAGGTAGGTAGGGTGGGTGGGTAGTTAGGTACATTTGTTGAAGTATTATAACTTCCCGCACGTTCAGTTTCCCAAAATCTATTACTTGTACAAGTTGCAGTATTTTGGTTCCAATGTCAGCGTCCGTTCCCACGTCTTCCCTGATATAGAAAGAGCCTAGTCTCTTTCTTAACAGAAATGAGCACTCAAACAGGATATGCGAGACAGTCTCCTCATCCTGTTTACACAATCTGCAAAAGAGGTCTCTTTGCAGAATCCCAATTTGCATTGCCATTCCCTGAAGTGCCCATGTTTCATAATTAACGCAGAAAATCTCCTTATTCATCTTCTGCTCAATTTTAGAAGAGATGAGAAAAGAGTGTTGCTTTGACCTAGGACCAATTATCCTACCTTGCTTTTGTCCAGGATAGTTTTGCAATTAAGTTGCTGAGTTTGCCCAATCCATGTTTTACCGCAGTCTTAGCAGTACGTGCACTGATCCCGATCACGGGTTCAGGTCCAACACCTGTTTTTTCATTTCCATAAACGCCCCGATGCCCCAGCGCCCACAGCAGTTCAAACCTGTTACGAGATGCCGGGGGCAATCAGGACATTTAAGCATTTCCATACCGGTTTAGATTTTACCTGGTCGGAAAGACGCGTCTTTAAAGCACCTTCCCCCCTGTGAGGATGAGAATTCGTTCACCATGGTAACCTTTCTGGAATCCTCTAAACACTTAACAAACACTTCTGCCTGAAAAACTGTCCAATATTTGCCAAGACTTACACGAAATTTAGAATGAAGATGAGTCCAGTTGTTGTTACACAACTGCTTCTCCAACTGCCTGTCTGCAGAGTATATATCGTGAGAGATTCGGACTCGGCATGGTAGCCCATAGATGGAAGAGCATCAGCATGGTAAACCAAAATTTCATGGTTCGAGTTCCAAAAAAATCTAAACTCTTCTCAATGTAATTCTAGTTAAAATTAGAAAGTACTCACATACTACAAAATAGGAATACAATAATATGCTCATAATACTCCAGTTCATCATTATCATTTATACACATACTTTTCAAGGAAAACAGATTCCCCATGCTTCCTTAGTTGTAAAGTTATTTGCAACCGCTAAAATTTGCTTGCATTGTGATAAAGTATTGTATTTGGTATAAAACAATTAATTTAATAGGGAATGCAAATTGTTCGTAAGTAAAGTTTGAGCATTACGCCCTGCGAAGAAATTATGAGGCTTTTTTACGCTCTAAATTGTGAACGCTGCAGGGCACATTTAACCGACGTATAAAGTTAATTGCCAGTGCATCACCTTGCCCCTGCTAAAATCTAAGTCAGCTCGCACGGTATTACAGCTAGGCAGATCTTTCATTAAACTTTCATAGGGTTGGTCACGTTAAGTCTTCAGCAGGCCTTGTCTCACTTTGTATGAATATTCCGGACACCTTTTGGAAGCAAATTTTCCGCCGGCAACTGTTTTGTCGCCGGCACTGTAACAGATGACTGTGGTTAAATTAAAAGCGATAAAGTTGCGCCTCTGGCAGTATATTATCCCAACAAATTGCAATCCAGTTTTTCTTTCTGAACATTAGAAACTTTAAATAATAATTTATCTGAATGACATACAGAGTAGACAATTGATGAGTCAGAGGTTCAAAAACCGGAATATGACTAGGAAATGCATTTCTATATAATTCAGGCTTACCTTCAGCAGCAAGATGTCTCTCTGCCAACCTTCTATAGCTCATGAAATGTTGCTTTATACTCGCTTTCAGTATCCCATTTCCCTGAAATAATAAAAGCATACATTTAGGTAATGCGCGACAAATATAGTGCATTAGATAACACGAGGTTTACTTTTCGCTTTTATAACTATTTTTACAATTATTTGTGCAAACTCCAAGTTTTAAAAATGTACAAAAAGTCCATACTTAGCAATTTATTGCAAAATATAAGGACATAAAACATAAAGGCAATAATTTGATATTCCATTACTTTTATTAACTTTACACCAAATTAAACGCTTAGATAATGGAAAAAAAATATCCTCCCGTTAATTACAAGAATACTGTGACAGGTCAAGGTTGTTAAGGCGCAAACTCGTGAGTGGGATTTCTGTGGTTCGATTCCCGGCAGGTTCGTCATCAATGACTGAGGTTTTTTACCAGATTTTCCTCAGTCCTCATAAATAGCAAATGCCACAGAGGTACAATAAATTTAGGCTACAAAGCTTCCTTCCTTTGAAAAAAGAAGTCCTTCCCCAGTTTCTTATTTCATCTTAGTATCATACCGCAACGGGTGGCCGAGGTCGTTAAGGCGCGGACTCGTGAGCGGGAGATCTGGAGTTCGAATCCCGTTGGAACCGTCATCCCTGACTGAGGATTTTTCCAGGCTTTCCTCAGTCCTCATAAATGGCAAATGCCGGGGAGGTACCCTAAACTTAGTCCTGGAACGTTTCCTTCCTTAAAAAAAATCCTTTCCCAATGTATCATTTTATCTCATATCACCAGTGTTCACCGCCTGTGGTGTCTCAGTAGTAAAAATGGACTTTGAATACTATTACAAAAAAGAAGAAAGAAAAACGAAGACTATTAAGAAAAAGGGAGAAAGAACGCTGAAAGAAAGACTTCAAACATGATTTCTCATATTGAAAAAAATAAAATAATACTGAATATTATTATAACAGTGGCTCCAAGTTTAAAGCGCAATAAGTATAATAATACAAAATAAAGAACTAAAACTTCCTATTAATGATAAATCATGAAATTATATTGAGATGAAACAAGATAAGAGGTTTGCTATTTAAATTCCCGGATTTGAGGAAACTATACAGTATATAAGTTTCCTGTGGGCAGCACTTAAAAGAGTGTGGCATAGGAGACTTTAATGCGCGGCATTTATTGTAGCTGCAGAAAAATGTTAATTGTGGTCGTGCACTCACTGCATGATAGTTTACATGGAGGTAACTTGAGAGAATTTGCCTGTGATATTATTTTACCATTATTAGGCTACTTGAGCAAACAAGATTGCCTTAAAATTACAAGGAACTCTATTTCTCTATTTCTTCCTATGCTAAAGTCTGTAACGGGGTTTGTAGAGTCCAGACCTTGAGAGTAGAGCATGAAAACATCACTCGTGTAGAAGCCATAGTGAAGAATTATTCGCGAGTGACAAAGAGACAGAGGAGTACGTAAATATCCGTTCGTTGTAGGCGTAAGAACTATTGCACATCCTCGCGCGAGGAATCGTTCTTTACAACCTCACAGAAGGACAAAAGGCAGACAAGTGGAATGGTTTCTCGTTTTGACAATAACAGATTCCGAAGCGACGTGTTCACAAGTGACGTAAGCTGGATTCACCAATAAGCCCCGGAATCAAAGAAGCAGTCAGAGATCCGAGTGTTTCAAAATTACGACTACCTAACGAAGGTTAAGTGATGTGAAGTGTGCGGAAGATGGTTTCTTAACAAGTGTCCATATTGCAACTATTTGCTGCAGTCACTGCCAACTGATACACCTTAGGTTGCCTCTCAGGGTCTTCAGAACACTAACAGAAAGAAGAATGAAATCTGGATTGCGAGGATGCTGCCCTACCACGAAAATGCTTCACAGCGCTTTGAAAACCAGGAACTTTCTTAAAGAACTGGCAGTAACATTATTAAACCAGTCATCGTACAGCCCAGACCTGGCTCCCTGTAGTCATTTGCTGCTTCCAAGTTTCAGGGAAAAACTGGGGCATCAGTTTGATAGTTCGGAAGAAGCTGTTTTGGAATTCACTCCCTGACTTCCATCCACCTCATTTTGAAATTTTAAATGACACCCCTTTGTTTTGACACTTAAATTTCAAACAGTATGTCATTGTTATTACATTCTTTGTTGTTCTCTCTTTACTTGAAAACTAGACTGTTTTTATTATTCTTTGAAATTGGTTAGAATAAATTCAGTTATAGTGCAATAATTTGCAAAAGATTATGCACAGAAACCACGCGCAGCCCGCTAGATCGGGCAATGGGTGGGATGGAAATAAAGCACGACTGTAATTGGCTGCAGTAAAAGTGATGAGAGGTGATGTTAAGCGATGCTGTTATATGCAATTCAAAATATGCATATTTACGTTACCCGGTATCTTAATATCATGTGCAACACATATAAGTAGGGCCCAACCTAAAATGCTAGAAGCATGTAAGCATAAATGACCTGATTAATTTGTGTATAAACAATTGGACATGGTGCGATAAAATGAAAGTGATAAAACGGAAACAATAAAATCATTGCTAGCTGTGACTGCTTGGAATTCCTTATATTCTCATACAGATTGGTATAATACTTGGGCTAAATAATCACTGTAACTAGTCCTACTGACATTAAGGAAGAATAGGTTTACTGCTAGTTGTGATATTTCGCCATAGGAGTACGAATCGCTAGATTGGATAAAGCACAAATGGGTAAGTAATTTTGAACGGTCCGTGGGAAACCGATATACGCCCAGACACTAAAATTTCAGGAAATAAAGAAGAACGTGATTGTATTTCCAATATTAAACATTTTATGTTTTAAAGCTTATATGTAATTTAAAACTGTAAAAGTGTATTGTTATGTGAAGATATGAGGTCCCTTTATTAGTAGCGAATGTCATGAAACGAACATTTTTAAACCTGGCAAAGATATAAGTGCCATGCAGTACTTCCTGAGAAAAACAAAGTAAAATACCAAGAGTCAACATGCATTACAAGATTCGCGTAAATACGGTATTTATTTGAGGACATGCACGTATAAATTAAAAGCTGTCACATTGATTATTGATCTCTAGTGCGCATTGATGTTTAGTTAAAGAAGTTATAAAGATATTTCAGTGACCTGAAAATTGTGAACATAAAAGAATTTCTTCCTACTTGCTTTAGTTACAAATAATGTCAATTTCTGTTGTTGCCACAAGCGAATGTTGCTCTCAGCTACATTGAAATCTCTTCCTGCTTTTTTGTTATCATTTTTTCCAGCACAAAGAATTACTTTACGCTTGACAGCAGCAGCATCATAAGATGTTCTGTTTGCCCTCCATTTCGTGACTACCTACTATTCAAACGTTTTATGCAATAATAGGGCTAACAATAAATGTAACGAAGTCGAGAATTGCAGCAATACATTAGGACGTAATAAACGATAAATTCGAACGAAGTTACCGGCGAACTACGGAACGGATTTGCACTCCATTCTAATGTATTACAGTTATAATGGTTTCTGCCTTTGAGGAAGAACAGCCTCCCATCTGCCTGCCTGTCCTTCCGAACTTCCGAACCTTCAGCAGTTCGCGAAGAATTTAGAACAACCATTTTTGTTTGTAAATGTTTTTATAAATATGAATCGGCTTATCGCCCTGCGTGAGGAATTTATTCGGAAGTTTCCTGGGAAATATTTCCTCCTTCCAGAACTGCAATTCCCGATTTTGTGAATACATTTGATACTACTGGTTCAAGAAACACATACAAAGACGTCCAGTTTTAACAGAAGATGTATTACACTAAATTGGCGCAAATCTTGAACAAAATCACCACCGAAATTAGCACAAAATGTTGAAGTTTCAGTGTCTTCTGCACACACAACAACAAAATTGTTAAAACCCAAAGTTTACAAGTGTGCAAGTGTCCAATGTCTGCGACAAGGTGATCCCGGAGCACGTGTGCGTTATTGTGAATGGTTTCTTTCATCAATGACTGAAGAATTAATCAAAAGCTTGTGTTATTTTCAGACGAGGAGTAGTTCTATCAAAATGTTCGTGTCGGAGAACAGGCACAACCGGCTGTGGCACGTCCAGCTGCCAAGACCTTAAACCTCGCACAAACGGTAAGGACGTATACTGAAAGTCCTGTAGTATTTAATATAAGGACTAGGTTACTATCATGGGGGAAAAACATTCATATTTAGTGGCTAAACTAATTTTTGATTCAAGAAATGCAACCCTTTTCTTATTTATTTTTTTTTATATTTTCTCGTATTTTGCATTTCGTTTTGTACATTAATGTTATGTGTTCGAGCCGATCACTCACTGTGAAAACCGAGCTCCAGACAAATGAATTGCAGCCGTATATCGTGAGGGAAGGGGAAGAAATTTGGATTGGATGAATTCATTAGTTGGTGTTGATGGTCTTTGTAATAAGCCTCTTCTTCCCGATGTCCTCTCTGATTTGCTATCTTTGACGCAGTTATTCTTCTCAGTTTGGTCTTAGGGAATCTAGAATTTCGTTACTCAGTTGAGTCAGCGGGAAGGGCAAGGTATCTAACACATTACACACAAACTCCCAGAAGAGTTCTTTAGTTCACTCTTGCACGGTCTAAACTAAGTTAACAGCGATAGAACTATATTGGAGACACATTTTTCATAACACTCAATTGTTCGTTATGCACTAGCACTGTGTAGATGGCGGCTGAGTTAAACTGCTCTGATATCTCAAACGAACTAACTGGTTCACTATCTGCATGACAACGAAGTTTTTTGACCACTGTCTCTCTGATGACAACTGACTGCCCGATATCAAAATCTGGTACATTTCTATCACTACAAAGTGGTTCCGTCGTAATGTTATAAATATATCCTACCTTACGACTCCCTGAAATAGATAACGTCTTCTCTATCCTATGCAAGAATTTCTATTGGTTAAAGCTCAAGGTTCAATACTAGTCTTATACGTACATCACAATATATTCATAAAATATTAATGTTAATTACAAGCATATCATCAATTTATGGAAAAGAATCTTTGAGTTTCGGTGTCAGAATTCGATTGAATTGTTAGGATTGGAGCATATTTCAGTACTTCAACTTTGCTCATGGGCTACGCCCCCGGGATGAGATGAGAGAGACACAGGATAGGCTAGGACTCATGGACGTTGAGGCACAAACATAGATGGAGGTTCTTTATATTGATTACAGTTAGAACTTCCCGTCCAAGAAATTTGAACTCCTCAAAGGGTTGCTCCCATATCAGAAACCTCTGCAAATTGCAAGTCATCATCACATCGCACCAGCCCACCTTGCCTTGGCACTTTCGATCTTCATGGAATGAAATTATTCGAAATAGAAGGGCTGAAAATTCATGGAAAGCAAATATCCATTCAGCATTCGCCTAACGAACAGTGAAAATCCATAATAAAAAAAAAAAGGTAAAGTCAGTAAAACCAGCCCCAAGAGATTTAATTCCGGGATCTCCAGAAAGCGAATCCCAAAGGTTACCGTCTGATTACCTCGTTCGCGATATATGATTGTTACTACAGTATACACAGTAGGGACGACTTGTGTCGGCACTTTTGTTGTTGTTGCTGTCGGTCCTGGTGGTAACCATACTACCTCGCGGGTAGGCCTCTGAGCAAAATTTATCGGCCATTTGACGATATGAACTGAATGGAAGCTGATGAACTGAGATGTTAAAGAGCGTCCGTAAATAAATCAAATCAACGCTTCTAAGTCCAGTTCCGAGTTCTCAATGAATCCTCTGCTAACAGCTAACATTGTTCATGAACAGCTGTTAAATGCAGAAGTTTGAGGTTTATTAAAACGCTAACTATAACGAAAATGTACTTATTCTTTCCGAAATAGATATGAAATTCCAGTGTTTGTCATCGAAATAAAAGGTAATTATGTATAACAGCGCAGGTATATCCCGCTTTTTACTCTGGCTTTCGGTTTTGTTTATTGGTGGTTTCTGAATGACGGTCAAGCATTTTTAAGCATCCTCAAATATTATTTTATTTTTTCTGCTAAAGTGGGGACTTAACGTTTATCTGAGAAGAGATAATATTGCGATATAAAAAGTTGGGTTGAAGAGCTGACGAACGTAGCTTAGTTCTGTAATTACCGTAAATGACAAATCTCTGAAAAGAGCATATTGTGTTTTCCGAGCTTTACAGCAGCGTTACATTACTCGAAAATAAAGTGGGAAAAGAGAGAAGAAAATCACAAAGAGATGAGCGGTGTTCTGTGACATTACTACCTTGAGTCATTATCCAAGAGAAAATTTCACTGCACAAATATCATCTTGAGCAGTTAATTTTTCTGTATTGATTGGCTGCGTATAGGCGTGAAAATACGCAGGTCCAGGGTTCGAATTCCGTAAGAGCATTTGGGTGGGTAACGATTATTCCAGAGTTTTTCCTTAGAAAACGTGAATATCAGGTAATTTTAAGCGTTGTGGACTCCGGAATCATTCATGCAATCACTACATTACATCATTGTCTCTTTAGACATTTGTTATAACAATAATAATAATAATAATAATAACAATAATAACAATAATAATAATAATAACAATAATAATAATAATAATAACAACGAAGAAAGGGTTACGTCATTTTAGTAAGTAGAATTATTATTAGATGGAACACTTTTAAAAAGATTTTCCAATAGAGAAAAAATGAACTTGGAATTTCTAGTGTAAATTGGTCAGAATTACAAGGAGCGTTCTAAAAGTCCTCAGTCTGACCAAGAAAACACAGAAATTAGGAAAAAAACTTTTTATTTCGAGTTAGTCACGTTGTAAACCCAATACATTTAATTCAACGACTTTCCAGCTTTTAATACCCTCAGTAAAATAAAATTTGTTCAACTGTGAAAAACAAATATCTGTCTCATCTTCAACCTTCATTTGATGAGAACCTTCATCCATCCAGTCATTTCTTCAGATTTGGGAACAAAAAGTAGTCGCTGGGAGCCAAATCCGTGAATATGGCGGATGTGGAAGCACTTGGAAGCCAAGATAATGCGTTTGGCAGCAACAATCCAAGACGTGTGTGAAGCTGTTATTATCGTGATGAAAGAAAACTTTCTTTTTCGCATGATTTGGACGTTTAGCCTGAATAGCATCCTTCAGTTGGTCCAGTAGTGAAGCATAACACTCCCCAGCGATGGTTCTGCCATTCTGAAGGTAGTCTACGAGTACCACACCATGAGAATCCCAGAAAACCGTAGGCATAACTTTTTCTGGATTGGAACCATTTTTGCTTTCTTTGATGCACTTTCACCTGTTGTCACCCACTGTTTGGACTGTTCCTCCGTCTCTAGCATGTAGTGATAAATTCATGTTTCATCTAATGTTATGAAACATCGGGGACACTTTCTGATATTGCGTTTAAACAATTCTAAACACTCTTGCGAAATGTTCATTCGAATGCGCTTTTGGTTCATTGTTAACAAAGGCGGCAGCCATAGAGAGGAGAGCTTTCTTATACCCAAAACGTCATGTAAAATGTAGTGGACACCCTATCGAGGTCTTGGCAATGTCAATCAACTCGCGTACCTTCAATTGGCGATCACTGAGCACAGCTTTATGAATTTTTGGCACAATTCGTCAGCCGTAGCAGTTATGCAACGCTCTCAATGCTTATCATTTTGAATGGATGAACGACCACGCATAAATTCAGCAATCCACTTTTTAACCGTCGAAAATGAAGGGGAAGAATCCTTTAACGTGGAATCTCTCCTTTTGTAATTTTGTTGGGCTTAAACCCTTCAAAATGAAGTACTTTATCACTTTTATTTCAGTTTTATTCATTTTGTAGAATAACACTAATTTGTTTACATGATCGTCACACACAAGTGACTACATTTAGCTGTGTGAAATTTTACAGCGTGCCATCCAAAGGATGATACTATCAACTCGCAAAGTAGTTTGGCCAATTTCACGACATCTCTGAGTCAGACTGAGAACTTTCAGAATTCCCCTCGTATTCAGAGGAATTCGGTTCAGTATGAATATTATTGCCGTAACTTGTGCAAGTGTGCAACCAGAAAATTACCGCAAGCCCTTAATTCACAAGAGCTGGTAGTGCCAATATAGTAACCAACTGCCACCAAATTGGTGAGATATTTCGAAATGCTTGTATTCTGTAGTCTCTGTAACTCACGTTCTCACTACAGAAATGACGTTTACGATACATTTTCATAATCGACACGGCGCTTGCTCACTTTTTGCAGCAAAAAGGATTCTTGAGATAATTCTAACAACAATAATTTAGGAGTAGACTCTCATCCCTTTCTTATGTAAACTTTAAGATGCAGTGAAGGTGCTGGGGTGTTTACCCCCTCCCCTGCCTAATTCCCGACCAAACAACTCGCTAATATGCAGGATTTTCCTCATCTGGAACGTTCCTTTTGTTTGTCGTTCGTTGTCTTCTCCTTCGCTACAGAAACAGTGTTGCCAAATTAGGCGGATCTTGTTACCAAACAGCGCTGGGCCCAGTGAACAAGGGCCTCCCCCCAAGTTTCCTGAAACTTGACTACGTCGTGCTTTTAGGCTTTCATAACAAAAACAGTTTATTAATAAGGAAACACAAAAAATAGGAACAAAAATAAGAACAAGAAGAAGAAAGAGCAAAAATTATATCGTAGTCACGTTCTTTCGACTCTCAGTGATTAATCTAAGTATTACATCATTTGGTTTGATCAATAATGTACTGACATTCTTCTTATTGAACAAGATGTAATTATTGCAAGAACAGCTTTGTGATCTAAAAGTCCATCACGCAGGAGCTACTTAAACTAAGCGAATTCCTCACCGAGTGAATAATGTTTATTAAAATAAATATAAAATCCAAATTAGGCTTTATTAATTGATGAAATAAAAAGTTATGACATTACTGTGTGGTATTAGGAGAACAGAAATAAAAAATCGTAAATGTGTAAGATTCACAAAAGAGAAACCACACTTTTGGAATTGTGATTATTATTATTATTATTATTATTGAGATTAAATAACATAAATTAATGTGCACTGTTAATTAAATGAGATGTACGGCCACTGATAGACAAGGTTAATACTGTGTGGGTATTTTTAAACATTGTCAAATATAGCCGGGTTTATGAACTAAGCCCTTAATATCATCTTTACATACACTAAAATAGACAAGTTTAACAGAAAGTTCCGAGTTACATTGTGTATTTAAGAAGAAGTTTATATGTTTCAATAAAACAAAAACATGTTATTGTTCAGAAACAATGTATAAAGCAAATAAAACAATAGAAATATGCATCTATTTTCTTTGACTTTGAAATTTAATTTAAGTGTATTAAAACACATAAACGCAAACTTTTCTGAAGGTGATTACAGAGCGCTGTTACATACAAATATAATTCTCACACATCATATATTTTATATTTGTTAAATATATATTGTTAAATATAAAAACATGTGCATCTTTATAAATACAGTTTATACGCTGAGGGAGATACCGATGAGATAGGATCTATGAGCGGTGACTGCGCGGACGCAGATGATGTCTCTAACATGTGAACGCACCGACGCCGTGTTCGAACTCTTCGGCAGGTCCACTTCTATTTCAGACGCCGGGGCGCCGCGTTCTCAGAGAGCATGTTCATCTCGCTCTGACACTTTCGACCTTGTAATAGTACCAAGGAATGAAATGAGAGCGGAAAATTAGTGGAATGTACATTGCCGAGTACGGAAAGTTCGCGTCCCGCTTGATCCATAAAAACGGGCGGGAGGAAGCCGGTAGATCGCGAAGTAAACAGCGGCATATAGATCCTTAATTTTCCTTCATTACTTAGTAGACGTTGACGTGTAATAAGTGTTTGCGCGGGCTCTATGCTACCGGTCTTGCTTTGAAGTGTTTGAAGACGTGTTTTTTTTTTTTGTACTTCTTACGAATTACGTTTAAAGTGCGTGCGTTGTGTGCAGTAAAAAGTTACTTAGATAATTGAAATGACGGCTGAAAATTTTCTTTATAGTAAAAAAATATTTAGTACGATTCTTACATCAAAACAGATTCATGCTAAAAAGTGTATGGGCAATTTATAGACAGATTTCCCGACATTCGGCCTCCAAATAGAGGTATACAGTTTGAAACCTTGGCAATAGATTTAAAGAAATGGGATGGCTGAAATCTAGAATTCGTAGGTCTAAACGTAGGGTTCTAAAAGAAGAAAAGCTGGATGATATTGGGGCATCACTTGAACGTTCTCCTAATAAATCTTTAAGTCGTGTAGAACAAGAAGTAAGTGTTTCAAAAACTTCAGTACATACGGCTACTAAACTTTTAAAATTGAAACCTTACAGAGCTACTATAATCCAAATATTACGGCTATATAGCACAGTAAGTCTAGTGAATTATTTCTGTAATTGGGTTTTACAGAACATTCATGACGTATTGTTGATACAATAGGTAATCATTTTCTCTGATGAAAGAAATATGGTTTCATTTACCTATGTCCTCAGAACAGCACAGATAATCCACAAATAATTAATTCACGAAATTACCATGCATAAAATAAATTGGTGTGGGTGCGGTGTGCAGTATGCAGAGGAATCGCACGCAAATACTCGCACATTATTTTTGAACAACTGACAACTGATCATGAGAGACAACAGGAAAATTTTCAACAAGATCCTGCCACAGCCCATTCTGGCAGTGATTCTTTGGAGGCTATAATGGAGGTTTTTGAAGATAAGAGTTATTTTGAAAGAGTTATGACCTGCACCAGGTCTTACCACTTGCGTTTATTATTTGTGGAAAACCCTAGAAAATAAGTCTATAGCGAAACCCATACAATGTAGATGAACTGAAATTGGGTGCAGGGGTTTTCTGAAAGTGAGCATGTATTGAAGACAAACACCGCGTGGGCCGGTTAACGGAAATTGCCACAGAGACGAATTAGCAACAAGTAGAGTACTTAATCCAAGCAGACAGAAGAGTAACTATAGACACTATAGTCGCTGCTATTGGTTGTTCACACGGCATGGTCTGTCTCATGATGCATGACCGGTTAGGTTATCACAAAGTTTGTGTTCAATGGGTACCGTGCATGCTGACCCCTTCTTCTTTTCAAATATTGGTCATTGCTGTCCCATTCCGAGGCTAATTTTATTCTTCCATCTTGTTCTTGGACGACCCAGGTCACGTTTTCCAACGGGTTGGTAAAGTTTTTTTCCTTGCTGCGGTAGTCTGTATGCAGCCATTCATTCTGTATATTACCAGTTTTTCTGACTGTCCTTAATTTCGTCAGTAATATTCTTCATTTTTAATTTTTCTCTTATTTCACTACTTTTCTTCTTGTCTCTTGTGGTTATCTTCTCCACTGATCTGAGTAATCTCATTTGTGCCGCTTCAATTCGCTTCCGATCTTGGACTCTTGGGATCCATGTTTCGCTACCATATAGCAACACAGGAGTTGATACGACATTATGGAATCTAATGCACATTCTTAGTCACATTTATTCCAAAATATTTCCTTATTATCCCATTTATTCTATTATATTTCTGTATATTTTCTCCCAAATATAAATTCAATTTATAACTATAAATATGGCATTACAGCATCTCACCCGGCACCATGATGAAGGAAATTATATAGTAACCGAATTATCACAGAAGATGAGTGTTGGCTGATCGCACGGCCCCCGAGCTGGTGAATATCTTTCAAATGTCTGCCTTGTCAGCTGTCAGCTTCTGCGCTTAGCATGGTTGTAACGGGTAATGGGAAGTCAGGGACTGGATGCAGATTTGGGTAGATTATAAACAATGAGTTCAAGGGTAGAACCGCAACACCTTACATTCCTTCACAATTGAATAAATATAAATAAATAAACAAATAAATATAAAAGCACATATTTCACGAGACTAACCGAAATAGCTTATTTCATTTGAAAATCATCAGATTATTGGGAATGGGGGTGTAACTGAAAAACGAGTGGGGGTTAAAGCGAAATTTAAAAAGCGCTCTAGCGGCCGCATCTTAACTGTTTTAAAAAGAAAATTCGGTATATTCCAGCTGGGTTTATCATTACCAGCCCGTGACAAAGCATGCGTCAATGGTAGAAACATCCCACGTCGCTTCCAAAAAAAAAAAAAAAAAAAAAAAAAAGTTTAAAAGTGACACCATCCGCCGAGAAAGTGACGCTCACAGTCTTCTGGGATCACTAAGGCATACAGCTCAAGCCTTCCAACCTCAAGGACAAACGGTAAATGTCGGCTTCTACTGTAACGTCCTCAGTAAACTTCATTAAGGCCATTCATTGGATTCCTCACCGAAGACGTTTGCTCTTCCGCGACAACGCGCGTCCTACCAACAGGACAAATGAGACGCTGCGAAATTTCATGTGGGAAGTCCTCGAGTAGTATAGCTCGGTTTTTGCTCCAATAGACTTCCATTTGTTCGGCCTTCTTAAACATAATCTTTTTTGTGAATGTTTTCCCGAAGATGAAGCTGTAAAAGAGAAATCATCGACCGGCTACAACAGCAGCTGAAAGAATTTTATGCTTCTGGGTTTCAGGGGGTTTTGAAACGAGAGATAAATGTCTTATCTGTTCAAGTTCTACATTGATTTGTAATCTACTTAGTGACTTACTATGTGACTAGTAAGGAAAGCATGCAGGGCTAAAAATATATTTTCTTCTATTTATCTTTAAATATGTTTTTTTCAAATTAAATTGTGTAGGCTTCGAAACTCTCGTCACCGTTCCAATTTGTGTAACACCTTATAGTGCATATACTTCGCGCAACCTAAATTCTCTTAGTGATGGGAAATAGAAACTATCGAGCTTTGCAATAACGCTAATTTGTAAATAATAAAGCAAGAAGCCAACGTTGAATATTGATTATCGATCTATCGTATAGAATACGGTAGGGGGGGAAAAGAAAAGGAATTACAAGCAGAATTCTAAATGAAAAAAACCATACCAAAATATAAACCAAGAGAAAATAAGAATAAATGAATACATAACTGGCCAGTTGTTCTGTTCAGAACACCAACAGCAAAAAAAAAAAAAAAAAAAAAAAAATCATCACGTGAAGCCAACGTTTCCCCTGCTAGGTACAAGCAGTACAGCTTGGTAGAATTGCTAAACAGACCGTTCCGTTCTGAATTGTATGCGTGATTCCATCCATGCAGCAATGGATCTGTACAAGGGAGTGTGTATTAACCTTGTCGTGCGCAAAATACTCGATTGTTTATAGGGTTTAGAAGACAATTACATTATGTACTCTGTAATGAATAACAACAGTAAGTTGAAGTAGCTGTTAAAATATAGAAGTTAGCTGTTTAACACTGCAATCTGCAAAAACGGAAATAAACCTTACCTATACGTAAAATAAGCTAACGGAATATCAACACTTTCGTATACAGCCACCTCCCTTTAACACACACTAAATACCATTTATTGCTTTATATCCATGATCCATAAAAAATGTAGATAAAGTAGCTCACGGCCAGATTTTATTAGCAATACGAGGTTATTTAAAAGTATTTTGTGTGTGGTCAGAAAGTTTGCTTTCTCTGTATCAGCATTCAATAACACAGGTCATGTCATAGTTTGACAGTGGATACATATCTACACGGATGGCTCCTACATACCAGAGTCAAAGGCGGCCGGAGCAGGCTGGTACAGCAATCTGCTTGAAGGCTACAGAGGCGTAGGCAGAATGCTAGCAACTACGATGGTGAAGTATGCGCATTATTTGAAGCCGCTACCAACCTACAAGCATTATCCACCTCTACCAGCAAGGCAGTATTCCTAATCGACTCTCAAGCTGCTATCTGCACTTTGGGCAACAACAATCCAACAAACTGCCCCCATACTATCCAGTGTCGCATCAAGCTGGCAGAGTTAATCGAAAGAAGTTGGGTTCTGCGTCTTCAGTGGACCCCGGCCACATAGGTATCCCAGACCATGAAAAAAAAAAAAAAAACAAAAAAAAAAAAAAAACAAAAAAAAAAAAAACCGATAATTTGGCAAAACAGAGAGCAGCATCAGAACAACCCTCAGTACCAACCACAAATGTATCGGTCACTATCAACAACTCTACTAAGAACACTTTACGGAACCAAAACGGCGGGAACGTCTCTCAAGAACATTAGAAAGATGTATAGCCGTTGCTCGGTTCCTCATCATGACAGGACATGACTATCTACAAGCACCTACACTGCATAGGTTTGGCTGACGAAAATCTGTGTCCACTTTGTCGAACGTCCACATGTCCAAGGCTGGAACATCTGACCGATGACACTACCTTGTGCTACTGTGAGGCTCATCGTCAAATGGACCAACAGCTACGGACAGACGTTGGCTAAATAAATAAATAAATAAATAATAGTTTGATAGTTGTTTAAACATAAGCGTTTCGAATGACAGTGACATTTTTAAAGAGAGGAATTCTGGTATGATGTAACTTTTTTCTGTAAGAGAAAACAGCAAAGAAAATTCATGAGAGAAAATTGCCTTCATTGGGTGATGCATGTCCTTCCTACGAAACCGTTCGACTTGGGTAAATGGTTTCAAGCGTGTGAGAAGACGCAACACGTCCTGGAGCTACAAAAATCATCAATGGGACCAGAAATCATCGATAAAATTCATGATATTGTATTGGCCCATAGATGAGTAAAAGTAGGCGAGTTAGCAGAGGCCACGGGCATCTCATTTTATTTTAAATAATGAGTTATACATGGAAAAACTTTGCGAAAAATCGGTGCTGCAAAAGGTAAATTGCATGTGAACATCGATCGAAGTTTTAATAATATCCAACTAATATATTATAGTGTTTTGTGACTGTGGACGAAACTTGAATTCATTACTATACACCCGAAACGAAACAGCAGTGTAAATATTGAACCATAAGGGACGAACTGGCTCCTAATAGGGTGAAATGGATTCCATCAACTGAAAAAGCAAGGCATCAGTTTTTTTAGAAGCAAAAAGAATTCTCTTATTGATTCTTGGGGAATGGGAAAACTATTACAGTTTTTTTTTTTGTGTGTGTGTGTGTGTGTGGAGAGACTGGACACAGCGAAAAGGGAAAAACTTCTGAGAATGCTCAAAAAGTTTTACTATGAAATAAGCGAACAGCCACGTCGCTGGGACAAATTCACTAAACTACAAATTGAAATGCTTCCGCATCCACCATATTCACCCAATCTTGCTCTCTGGGACTACTAAATGATTCCGAAACTGTATGTATGCACAAATTTAAGTCAAATTAAGAGGCCACACAGGAGGTAAACGATCGCCACGGGTGGCCGTTTCTTTCTCACATTTTCTCGCAGGCGTCGCAACACGTCCCGATAGTACCGTCGACTAACAGTTTGTCCCTGTGGCATGAATTCATCATGAACTAATTCTTCAAAGTCAAAGAAAACTATCAGCATGACTTTCACATTTGATCTGACCTGACGAGCTTTTTTTTTGGTCTTAGAGAACTTTTCCCGACCCATTGTGAAGATTGAACCTTGGTCTCAACATTATAACCGTAGACTCACGTCTCATCACCAGTTATGATTCTCTTAAGGAACATCTCATTCTCATTCTCATTCTCATTCTCATTCTCATTCTCAATCCAAAAGCTCTTCACAGATTACAAGACGATGGTCTTTCTGGTCTTGACTCGTGAGCCGTGGGACGAACTTGGTGGCAACACTATAGCTGTATACATCATATCTGTTTACATCATATGAGAAAGAATAATCACAAACCGCGATGCATTCCAAGATGCTGTGTCAGGATTTCATGACACGATCCAATTGAAATGTTACTTTCTTCTGCAGTCTCTCGGACAGTCAGTCTTCGATTGGCACGCACAATTTCGTTAACGTTCCTGACATGAGCGTCGTCAGTAGACGTCGAAGGGCGTCCTGAACGAGAGTCATCTTTAACTTCCGTCCGGTCATTTTTAAACTGAACCGTTCGTAACACCGAGTACGGCTTAAGCACTCATCACCGCAGGCTTCCTGCATCATTTGGTGTGTCTGTGTAAAAGTTTTCTTGAGTTTCACGCAAAATTCAATGCAGACGCTTTGCTCCTCTAACTCTGTCATCTCGAAATTGGCAAACTGTGCGACACAACCTTCTACTCAATACAGCACTGAACATAACTAACATACATACAATAATGAAACTTTCGGCAGATACACATTAAAAACAGGCGTGTGCAGGGATGCCAACCGCATTTCGCTCCAACACTCAATTGGCGCGGAATTTTTTGAACGTATTTATTCAAAATGATAAATAAATGGAGGTATTTTCAGAATTTGCGCAGCCAAAGATATCAAAAGCTAGCTGAAGGAGAAACTTCCGTTAGAACTTGAGTAACTTCTTATTACTTTGTTCATAGCATGAGAAAGTTGTCAACTTTAGCAGTAAAATCATAAACAGACCAATGCTGAGATATGAGACGTTGCGCACCTTACTTTTTATTAGCAAATGTTGAATGTCGTCTCCAGTAACACATTATTGCCGAACATGCTGGATATGCGTATCAGTTAGTAAATTGCCACACAGCCACAAATAATGAACGCAATTGACGCGGCTTTACAATTTATAGAACAACAATGACACGACTTTACATGCCAATTACTCCTGCTCCATACATCATATTGTTGATTTAATAGCATTCAGCGCGTATGGATCTTTTCCAGCCTCGGTGCTTTTCACTTATATACCATCTCCTACGCGGTGTTGCTAGATATCCGAGTAATACAGTGGTTCCAGTTGCAAAACTTTGTTAGTAATTTTCGATGACTGTTACATCAATAAATTTAAACATTACATAAATAAAGGAAGTATAAATAGTAACAAAATAACGATTGGTTACAGTTTTTAGTTTGCAAACAGATTAATCATATTTACTCCAAAGGAAAAATGATGCATCTTTCATGTACAGGAAACATACTTTATTTTTTAAAAAAATATTTCGGAATATAATTTTTTAACAGTGCTTAAAGCCCATTTTTACTACTACTGAGGTATCACAGGCGATGAACACACTGGTGATATGTGAAATGAAATGATAAACTGGAAAGTTTTTTTTTTTTTTTTTTTTTTTTTTTAAGGAAAGAAGAGTTCCAGGCCTAAGTTTAGGGTACCTCCCCGGCATTTGCCATTTATGAGGACTCAGGAAAACCTGGAAAAAACCTCAGTCAGGGAGGACGATCCTGGTGGGAATCAAATCCCAGACAGCTCACGAGTCCGCGCCTTAACGACCTCGGCCACCCGTGATGACTTCAGACATCAGTTACAGATTTACTTTTAATATGTTTCATGGTTTAATAACATTTTCTGAAAATTTCCAAATATTGTATGTATGTATGTGTATGTATGTATGTGTGTATGTATGTGTGTATGTATGCATGTATCAGACTTACACAGTGTAAAAATAATGAAATTACAATATTTACAATAAGTAGGTACCTGCAATTTTTCCACATCTAATCTAATGTTGACTATAAGTACCTAATAAACAAAATATATTGAAACCTAAAAGTAAAATATATGGGAACGAAAATATATCCTAATTACTTAATTATATACATATCAGATTAATTAAGCACATATGAAATATTTCAATTATACAATAAATATTATTAATTTAGTTAAATACACATCTACCTAATTTAATTTAATGCTAATCGAATCAAATAGTCATAAAATAATTGTATAGCGGAGATAATTTATATCAACCTGATTCAATGCATGCAAACTTAATCAAATGCATGCCACCTAATTAATACATATGAACACAATTTAATACATATCAAACTAATTTAATACATATCAAAATAATTTAATGCATGTCAACACAATTAAATATATGTAAACCTAATTAATACATGTCAATTTAACTTAATACATGTAGCCTAATTCAATACATTGATATAATTAAATACATGCCAACCTAATTCAATACATGTAAATCTAATTAATATATCAACATAATTTAATACATATCAAACTAATTATACATATGTCCATCTAATTTAATACATGTCAACCTAATTAAATGCATGTCAACCTAATTAAATATAAGTCAACCTAATTAATACATGCCCATTTAACAAATAATGTCAACACAATTAAATACATGTTAACATAAATAAGTTTATGTTAACCTTTGTAATTCGTCTTAGCCTAACTTAATAGTCAACATAATTTGATACATGCCAACCTAATGTAATACATGTCATTATAATTAAATGCACGTGAACCTAATTTAATATATACCATCTAAATTAAATATATGTCAACCTAATTAATACACGTCAAACTAATTTAATACATGTCAAACTAATTTAATACATGTCTAACTAATTAATATATGTTTAATTAATTAATGTATATCAACCTACTTAAGAATATGTCAAATCCATGTCAACATAATAAAATGCACGCTACTCTAAGGAAATAGTGTCACCCTAGTTAAGTATAAGCCGACATAATTAATACACATTAACAAAATATAATACATGTCAACATAAATATGTCTACGTAATTTAATGCATGTCAGCCTAATTTATTGCATGTCAACATAATTAAATACACGTCAGCATAATTAAATGCAATGTCAACGGAATCAAATACACGTCAACGTAATTAAATACAATGTCAACATAATTAAATACACGTCAGCATAATTAAATGCAATGTCAACGGAATTAAATACACGCCAATGTAATCAAATACAATGTCAACATAATTAACATAATTAAATACACGTCAGCATAATTAAATGCAATGTCAACGGAATTAAATACACGTCAACGTAATTAAATACAATGTCAACATAATTAAATACACATCAGCATAATTAAATGCAATGTCAACGGAATTAAATACACGCCAATGTAATCAAATACAATGTCAACATAATTAAATACGCGTCAACGTAATAAAATACAATATCAACATAATTTATTAAATTTCAATCTAATAAAATACATTAAATACGAACAACCCTCAAAGATGCTGCAGGTAAGTTGTTCCATTCTATTTCATTCCATTGCAAGTAAAAATATATAGTTTAGACAAATGACAGTCTGAAAACTTTATCTTGATTGGTTTTTCTGAACCATGTTTTAACTCCCGTTTTAGTACTTTGTCATCTCAATCAGTGAACACTAAAGTCAAAAGACAATTAATTTGTGATAGTTATCCACAGTGATCGAAACGGGCGGTTTTCTCCCAGGCTCATTCCGAGAGTGGACGCTTCACCCTGCCCTCCCTGCTGCCATCACTGGGCATTTATTCCGGGCGATTTTTTTCCTGCTATGTAAACATTTAACGGTCTGTCTACTCGTACATTCTGAATGAGATAAGCTGACATCTGTTGATTGCAATTTGTGTAGCAACATGCCAAAGCCATCTGTTGGATAGGCAGGAGTTCAAGAGTCCATACGGATCATTTGTGACCGAAAAAAAAAAAAAAAAGAAAATTTTACAATTTTACCCGTTTTATGCTCAACGTGCATTAATTACAAAAAGACTATAGTATAAATGCAATTATAGTATTTTAAGCATATACCACAAAGAGCTACAGGGATTAGTTCAAGTGCTGAAGCTCAAGTGTGGCAGTAAATAGCAAACTTTGATACTTGAAGCTGTCATAGGGTATATTAAACACAATAACTACTAATTATGTTCTAAATGAAACATTAATGTACCCATTTACAACATTGAATAATAAACAATAGGAATGTAGCTCAATACATACTATAATAAGTCTATGGGAACTATTTATTGACATGTATTTAAAGTGTATTTGTATGTTTTAAATCTTTTTCCCATTATCTTTAGATAGGACTAAAAATTCACAATATAACCACGTAATACTATAATATTATTGCAGTGTACTATTTAAATTCAATACAAATTACTTTCTTTCGTGCAGGTTTACAAACACGACTTTTGCATTTATTGCAATTTGTATTGATTTGATATTTCTTACTAGGCAACGTTGTCTCAGATTATATTTTTGGGTTTCTTCGAACCTTATTCTTCTTGTTTTTCTACTTCCTACTGCTAGCTTCTATGCATTTAGTGTTAGTTCGTCTGCGTGTTCTAGCATTTCTGAAACATCCTAATTTGTTATTGTCTAGAAAATAACCCAAGTTTGATGGCAGCTATGTCAAAAATGTTAAATTGGCTATCGACATGTCTCAGATAGAAGAGAATATTTTTTTGTCCTCTAGTTCATGACGTTGACCTCATTTTTTTTTAAGAGATTAATTGTACCTGGAAGTTGTTTTGCGTTATTCTGTGTCTCAACACCAGGGTATATTGAAACTGTCGAGATGAATATTTTTGTTTCCTTTCCGTTAATTTTCACTTTTTTGTCGCATTCAGGTAAGCTTCAGGGTGGTGTCAAAATTTTTAGGAGAATTGATATATACACAGATTTTCATGTGTTTTATAATATTTGGTATTTTCCTGTTCATACCAACCGAACTAGTCTTTCAACTTTCAGCTTTCTATCACGTTTCACTATAGTGACGTTACGGAGTTTATTGCTATGTGGTGATACCAGCTTCATCTCTAAGCTCTCGGGAAATTTTCGTCAGATGCTCTCTGATCATCTTTGCCAAGATACGAACCCAACAAAGATATTTTGTGTCAACATCTACTAGAACCCGAAATTTTATACAGAATTTATCAGGCTTGCTTGAAATATGGGCATCGTATTCTGCTTGGGAAAAGTTGCTCACCTACAGTGGCATTTGCATTCAAATTGTAGCGCAATTGACAACTATCAATGAACCTGTTGCAATAATTTGATAAGTGCATATTAATTTATTTTTAAACATTCTGATATTGTAATTTTCAGTTCAAAGTGCAGAACCTCTTCTTACCCGTTGTTTGACTGAAAAGTGGAGGTCACCATCACTACTGGCGAGTCACTTTCATTATCCAAGCTGTTACTCTCCGAAATAATTGCAGGATGGCTGTCTTCATCAGAGTTATAACCATGTTTCGGCCTCTTTTGCGTCCTCCCTCGTAAAGACTCAACAATTATAATGCATTACGCATGAGTGAATCTCTTGCCTGAACATCAAATCGAAATCTCCTACTCCTAAATCTCCATTACTCGGAAGTTTTAAAACTCCGATTTATATTTGATTCACCTCATAGAAAAAAACAAAGAAAATACAATTTACTTTATTATGGTTACGTTTACTTGTTGTTTTGGTTCTCTATGTAAGAATTCGCGTATATCTGTGACACGTGGCGAGCAGAACGCAGCTTTTCAAATATGAAACGTATCGAGATGAACTGGCAACACTGGAATAAACTTGTTGAAGGCGGACGGTTTCCAGTGTTCCGGACACTCGCAGTCTCCTTACATACAGATAATGAGGAAAGATGCCAGAAGAAAGAAAAGTTGGCAGCCATGAAACTTTCCGTTGCCGGCAAAAAGCCAGAGTAAAGTGCACATAAAACGGTTTTTGGAATGTGGAGACTTGGTGAGCCACCAAAATGAAGGAACAATGATCGTATTTTCTGCGGCGGAGTTTTTAAAACTCATTAACTCACTCTCCACCCTACTCCCTCCACAGCCGCAGTGGTCTCTAAACATTAAATGGGACGCCGCGAGCTGGTGGCGGGATCTTGCGGAATATGATCGAAAAGGGGAGACCAAATTAATGTATTTTCTTCCTGCTGTCTGACTCGCGCGGAATATTGGCAATGCTAATGAAAATGATCTCATACACAGGGCTGCCAACTTCAGCCACCAGCAGACTGCGGTGGTCGTTGGTACACGCACACACATCATCCCTTCATCTCACAGTTGAACTTGGTCACTACTTGGATGGGCGATCGTCGAAATGCAGAGAGTCAAGATGGCCCTCTTTTGTTTCAGATCTTGAGCAGGCGGAACAAGATAAAGCCATTTTCTTTCTTCTTTCATTTCCATATTTTGTTCGCCTTCTATAGCACAGCGCTGTCTTTATCTTGCCACTCCATTAGGTCGCTACCCATCTTGGTCCTTATTTGGAGTACCCTTATGTCTCCTCTGGAATATCGCCGCGTTATTAAAGCTTCAGCTGGTTAACTTAAAAGACGGCGAACCTAGGACCTTTCTGACAAAGAGAGTACTATTTCTTTTGTGAGTAGCATTATCTCGTATAACACGACCTGAAATAAAAATTCTTTATAAAACAATTTAACATTACAAGGAAATATAATAAAAAAATTTAAATTTTTGTGAGTATACGCAGAACACCAGAAAATATGCGAAGCTTACCTGAATGCGACAAAAAAGAGAAAATTATATGATTTATTCTTTGTACAACATTTCCGAAATAAAACAAGAGAAAAAGAAAGACAATCTTTATTTTCAAGTCTTTCTTTGTTATCCATTTTTCCTTCTCTATTCAACTTTTTTCTCTACACTTTTCCGAACTAATCTCTTTAATCTCCCTTTAAATACCCGTTATCTATTTTCCAATCCCACTTCCTGCCGTACTATGATCTTTTCTCTCACCTACTTTCTTCTGTTGTCTTCTTTGTTATTATATGGTCTATTTTGTTCTCTTTTGCTATCTTTATCAATTTCCTATATGTTTATTCTTTTTCCTTTTTATTGTTCTTTCCACTCCTTGCTTTTGTTTTGTTCTCTCCTCTATTTTCTGTCTATTTTATTTTTTCTTTATCCCCCCCCCATATTTTACTATATTCTATTTTCCCTTCTTTAACTTCTATCTTTCCTCTTTGTTCATCTCTGCTATATTCCCATTTCTTCTCTTTTCTATTCTCTTTTTTACCTTCTCTGTTTTACTGTTATCCTCTCTTTCTCTCTTGCCTCGATTGAAATGGAGCAATAAACGTGTTTCTTGTAATAATAAGAAAAGTATTTGGATTGTAACAAACACATTTGCATTAAATTTCAATCATAGGATCAGCATAAGGGGTGTCCTAAAAGAGACTAAGAGGTGTGAAGATGACCAAATTACTATGATAGTTAAGTATTATACTTTTAGATGGCGCTCTGCAATGTTTCATTTGTTTGTGACAATCTTGGAAACAAATTAGTGTTAACATTATCTACAAAGTGGATAAAACTGAAATACGAGCTGTGATAAAGCACTTAATTTCGATAAATATTTGTTTTCAAATCTGAAGAAATGTCTGAGTGGACGAAGATTCACATCAAATGATGAGGTTGGAGTCGAGACAGAGGCTAATTTTACAGAGTTGGACAAATCTTATTTTAATGATGGTATTAAAAAGTAGGGAATTCGTTGGGCTAAATGACCGAGAAATTGTATAAGCCTCTCGTACGTGTCTTTGAATGTGCTGGTTAGTGTCTTTTTCTACAAAGCTCTCCACTAGAGGTCACTGCAGAGGTCATTGTAGAACGTACACATAATGCAGCTGATACCTTAACTATAAATCTAAACGAGGACTTTCAATAAAATGCTCAAAGCAATAAGCATGACTACAAAATGCACAGTTAAAAAAGCAAGCTGGTTAAATGGCATTATCCTCATTTGTAAAGTCAGTGCTGAACGCCACGTCGATGACACTTTTGAAGGTATCCAAACTGCCATGCTTATTGCAGATGACAGATAATAGCCTGTAATGTAATTTTGGTTGCAAGTTTCTGAAACTAGTTTAATGAAGCTTTTTATTCTCTTGGTGTAGATATTATATTGCCTGGGGAAATACGCGTCTTGAAGTTATGCATATTTGGCAGTTTTTGCTGCGGTCGTTTTTAAGGGGCCGAATTATCTTGGCGTAAGACAGAAATTTCTAACGGAAGACTGTAGAAGTTTGCAGACAAGTGAATGTCACTAGTACAGTAATCCCTAAAGGGATTTTCATGCAAATGTGTTTGATCGAACCCAAGCATTTTCCATGTACAGTGGTGGGAAAAATTACTGCATCACCTGCCTTCGAATTCGTAATTAAGACTGAAAATGATTCACTTAAAGCTTAGGTATTGAATGTTACTCATTTGTTGCTTGTGTGTTCTTGTCTCCATTGTTGGACTCTCGTGTTCATTTTTACTAACAATACAGCACTAATTGTTGTTAGTTTCTCAGTTTACACAACACAGACTCACTTCTAGTTGAGACATTGTGGCGACAAGATTGGGCAAAGGGATGGCATTAATGCTGGAGGAGAAATGTGCTTGCTATTCGTGCTTATTCTTCAGTTAGTCTAAACACTAGAGACACAGCCTCTACCATTTAAAGAGTACTAAAGACCGGGTGAACGGAGGTGGCAGGAAATGGGCACCTACTCCAAAACAGAACGGGTACTAGGTAACAGGAATTTGTCTCAGTGATTATCCTCAGAAGTGAAGCGACAGTGGAAAGACCGTAAGGTCCGGCAGAAATATCAGGAACAGACTCCTTGAAGCAGGACTTCCTGTCTGTCGACCTGTACAGAAACCTTTGCTGACTAAAATACTTTGACAGAAGCATCGGCAGTAAAGATGGGAAATACATTTTATTTTTTCCCAGATGAGTCTAAATTAAACCTGCCTGGCTCAGATGGGAAAGTGTATGTGCGTCGCAGAAGTGGTGAAGAAGTTTACGTTATGAAGCATCCACAAGGTTAGATAACTTGGGGGTGCATTTCCAGCCATGGCACAGATAGTATGGACTTTGTAAATGACACTGTTAATGCAGAAGTTTAATAGGCATCCTTGAAAAAATTGATGCCCATATATGAAATCATTTTGGTAATTCTTCTGGCTGAATTTTTCAAGATGATTCTGCTGAAGTGAAGATGTTAATTTTGATTAATATTTAACACTGTGGAATGCGCTAGTGGAGAGGGTTGTTACCAATGCCACTTCGCTCAAAAGGGATGGGGCTACCATATGTCACATTGCTTTTAAGAGGGCCAACATTCACTTTTCCTCATCTCAAAACTTTCGTAGTGACCTCGTAGACGCTAGAAAAGCAACAAGAATGCATATCTGGCAACACAGGTGCGAGATAACCTTGAAACGTTTCTTTATCTGATACAATGAGTAGACATATCTTAAGCTTGAAACTACAACAATTTTATGCTATGTTCATACATGAGTGTAGGTTACTACCATGAACATTTGAATAGGAAAAAATAAGCGTTACTCTCATCCATATCGGCCATTTACCTTCATTCGTGATTAAAAAAACCGGTATATTAAATAATAGAACAATCAAATTAAGCAAAAATAATAATTGATTTTTTTTCATTAAATTATCCCATCGCTAGTCTGACAACGAAATCGAGTTGACCAGGCGAGAGAGAGATACACCTGTCAAGTGAAAATTCCAAATCGCTGTTTGAAGAAGCTAACATGATTTGCTACTCACCGATACGTGTCGTTAGTAGCTGAATATATCAGTAATGCAATATAATATGTATGTTCAAAGAGGAAGCCGAAGACATGCCGCGGGGGATCTTCCCTTTCTCTTAGCACAAATTATGCATTAAAGTTCCGTAAACTTCAAACTACATTTTGCTAAACAAAAAACGCTCGCAGTTGTTTCGCGTTGTCCGCCACTCTAGCAAACTTGTACGTGCGATATCTGTTTATACCCGGTCTTAAGGATATAGGTTCGAGTTCTGCCGGCGAAAACATTTTATCCTTCTGAAATACATATGCTGAAAAATTTCCTTTCTTCCGAACTCAAATAAAAGTCATGAAGTATGAAAAGTTATTAAAAAACCCACGAAAATCTCCGAAATATCTAAAAAAAATTTCTTAAGGAGAGTTGGAAGGCAAGGTTTTGAATAATTCGACATTTTTTCCCCTTACAATTTGTTATGCATCTCTGATTTCCCTCTGGAGCAGTGCATGGTGATGAAATCGTACCGATCAAAATTGGTACTGGCTTCTTCAATTTGGTAATACGAATAGGTAAATGCACCAGAATTGCCAGAACTGGACATATTCATGGCATCAATTCTGAATTATGTTTTCTTACAGAAATATGTTCAAGCATTCTTTGAATTATAAGGCGTGATTAAATGAAATTTTTTGTCCTCATTTTAATACAAATGTATACAATACAAGTCAGGTGAACGGAAAACAATGATAAGGAGTTAAGTAATGTTTAAGGAATAAACATGCTGTACTCTCTTACGAAAATCTTCTGAGGGGTTGGAACTCCTTGGAAGGTGACTCCGACGGCGTTGGGGTGCCCGATCTGGAAGCACTGTTAGGAACTGCGTCTACTTCTGTACCACAGCGCTTCTGGATGCTGACTGTCAGGTGTCTTCCTCACCTAATCCCTTCCTTCCTATCAGTCCAGTCCACTTCATCATTATATATATTCGAAGAGACAAGTCAAAATACTCCACAACGACACACTAGTGCTCCAAAAAGGAAAAGGCAAATTCGAAGAGACAAGTCAAAATACTCCACAATGACACACTAGTGCTCCAAAAAGGAAAAGGCAAATTCGAAGAGACAAGTCAAAATACTCCACAACGACACACTAGTGCTCCAAAAAGGAAAAGTCAAATTCGAAGAGACAAGTCAAAATACTCCACAATGACACACTAGTGCTCCAAAAAGGAAAAGGCAAATTCGAAGAGACAAGTCAAAATACTCCACAATGGCACACTAGTGCTCCAAAAAGGAAAAGGCAAATTCGAAGAGACAAGTCAAAATACTCCACAATGACGCACTAGTGCTCCAAAAAGGAAAAGTCAAATTCGAAGAGACAAGTCAAAATACACCACAACGACACATTGCACCAAAAGTCAAACGTTTTGAGGCTGTAAAGATGGTTGCCAATTATTTTTATGGGAAGAATTAAAAATATCTGACAAACTACTTGGATAATAATAACATAATATAGAAGTTTATTATTTGGCTCCAAATTCAGGATAACGCGCTATTCCATACATAAACAGTCGCAATGGCAGTGCACGAAATTAGCCTGAAATGGTTTCATTATCCACTCTAGCGATCTTTTTTCTCTCCCGTATCTAAAAATGGATTCTATGAGAAGAAATTACAATGGAACGAGAATTATTGACTTTTTTAATATTTATTTGGTTTGTTTATGGACGCTCTTTAACATATCAGGTCAATATTATCCCAATCAATTCAAGGCGTGAAACGGTCGGTAAATTTTGCCAAGAGGCCTCTTCTTTCAGTTTTGAGATTCTATTACGTTCTGTAAATGTACGACACGGGACTCAAGGCTTTACTTCCCTTCAGAAGGAAGCCATACTTAACGATTTTAACGTCCGAAAGTCATTAACGTCATCAATTACTATTTTACAGGCTTTAACAGAACTTATTTTCCCAAAAGGATGAAGAAATTGGATACTCGCGGAAAGAAGCCTCTAGCTCTAGATGGAAAATATTAAAAGTTAGTATTTTCTCAACATTTGTTGAACTTGCTCTTTTATTAATATTATAAAACGGCTTTAGTAGTCTAATCTAAATATTGGTAGTTGTAGTTAACTTCTGTTATGCTTTGCACTTCTATTTGCCCATAGAGCAGTAGGAAGATAGCATAGCTTGTAGAAATCGTCGACTAGATTTATAAAAAAAACATTTCATAAGGGCAAACGAACACAATGGCAGTAAATTTTTGTTTGTATCTCAGATACGCAGTGAGAAGTAGTATAAAACTGGAACAATAAATATCACTCGTTCATTTCAGCTTGCAACCATAAAAGTGGCGTTTCAGATTAAAAACGTGTGTGCCGAAGGAAAATGATAAGATTTAATGCAAAACAGGGGAAAGCTGTTTTTAATAGCTATGGCTTTTAATGTCCCTATATTGCATACACAGGATAAAGATCCAAATATGTTCCAAATGTACTTCTCCTGGAGAGAAAAGAGTGTACAAAGGCATGCCATCAATATTGTTAAAAGCATTTGTTAATATTTTGATATAAATCTATTTTTAAAGAGTTTCTAAGATGTTTAAAACCGAGTTTTTAATGCATGTTCAGCGGCGCGTAAGATAAAAAAATTAACAAAAAAGTTTTCATCTTCCAAAATTGAGTCCATTTAAACTGGAAAGCATACAAGGCCATTGCTGTCTATGCACTGCAGGCAGGTGATCCTGATACTTTGGTAAACTTCTGCAATTGGATGTTACGGAACGTTAATGATAGAGTAATTGATGCATTGATTTTTTACTAATGATGCATGTTTTTATTTACCTGGTCATATTTAGACGCAAAATAACAGGTACTGGGATACAGAAAAATCCGATTTTATACATAAAATTCCCTTGATGAGAAAATCGGTATATGGTGCACAGCAAATGTTTACGGAGTAATAGGGTCTCTTTCCCTTTACCATAAATGCAGGGCAATATTTTATTTTATTTATAGAGGAATTTGACAAATGAAGTGTATGGAAGAAACCTCAGCATAGAAGAACTGAAAGAAAATATCGGTCGAGAAATTTACTCAATTTCGGAAGATGGACCTGATGTATGTGAATGACAATTTTCTTAAAAAAAAGACAGTAATGTGGATGTAGCAGGAAATTTCCAACACCTATCATAAGGTGGTGGTGTTTTCTTTGTAACTATAGTTATAATTACGAGGACTCCAACCAGTTGCGTGATGTTACATTCGCTTATCCGGGAGTGACTCGGACGACAAAACCAAAGACTCACCAAAAATATTTAAGCGGTCATTTTAAGAATTAACAGAAAACTGTGTTTTTCTACATTTCTACACAATCAATCCTCCTTTCCGCACGCTTCCCACACCAATGCACCGACATTTTATTCCATTTGCAAAAAAAGACGCAACCAGAAATGCGCGCTTCTATGACCTGATCATCATTCCCAAATCTGTCCCTTCTAAAGCGTTCTTAATGGGTATAAGCATATGATGATACACTCAGGGACAAAAAATGCAATATATTTGCTTGTCATTAAATATTATGGTACGCATTTGTTGTCATGCAGATATGTGAACCATATTGACTGTTTTTTGTTTTATAAACAAGTCATTATAGCCAAATATTTCAATAATGTGTATAAAGTCTCTGCAAATTTGTCTTAACCAACCCTTTTGTGCTTCAGTATAATTATTTATTTATTTTTACATGTTCAAAAAATAAGTAGGATTGTCACATTTCGCCTTAGAAATTTTGATCTGAAGTTGTAGCTCGAGCTGAAGTCTTAAACGTTGAAGAACGCAGGCTTGTTACATTACAAATGTAATGAAGATGCCTTAAGAGACCTTTGAATATGCCAGAATACCAGGTTCGGGTCGTCCGATCAAAATGAAGACAGGGATGCAACCTGCTAGCTATGGCTGTAGCCCAGCAATTTGTTAACATGCATGGACGCGGATTTTGGCCAAAAAGGATAGAAGAAGGTTGAAGGCAAGTGAACTGATATCAAGCAGACCTGCCACTGGTCCCAGTTTGCTCAGAATGATCGAGTAGAACGATTGCGTTTTGCAAATGATCATAGGGGTTGGAGAAATGAACGGTAGAGCTGTGTTCTGTTCACAGACGAGTTCTGTTTCAATCTGCTCTCACCTGATGGACGTGAAAGAGTTTGGAGAAGGAGGGGAGAATGATTTGCACAATGTTGCATTTCCGTAAAGTTAGCATTTGGAGGTGGTGGAGTGATTGTTTGGGCAAGAGTGGCTATGGATGCTCGTAATGAGTTACTTTTAGAGAAAATGGAAGTCTAACAGCTGATAGGACATAAAAAAATATTTGGCTAATCATGTTGTACCATTTGGCCCATTTAGAGGCGATAATTTTCTTTTATTGCATGACAATGCAAGCCCGCATATTGCCCACGTGGTCAGAGATTATCTCCAAGAAGTGAGAATCCATGTTTTACCATGGCCAGCAAGGAGTCTGTTATGAATTCTGTAGAACACGTGTGGAACATGCTGGGACGTGTTAAGACAAGACTGTCTTAAACTTTACCAGAAACTTTATAGGAGTTGAGGCGAGCACTTCTCGAAAAATGGGAGTATATTTCTCAAGAAGCCTTAGCTAACCTGATCGAAAACATGCCAAGACGTATAAATACAGTTATTCAAGCCAGAAAGGGGTGAGGCGTGTTACTAAAATGCTTTTTTTAATGTTTCAGCACCGAAAAATGTACTCACAGTTAAAACAAAACTTGTCATTGTTTTACGTCCTTAGTAACTTTTATAACAGGAGTTCAGCTTTTATTTCTATTGTTGTAATTTAAGCTGCTTAATAAAACAAATTTTTGTTCAAATAGATATTTTTCTTTTTAAAATAATTAAGAACAAAATATAATCAAATATAAAAGTATCTTTTTTGTCCCCGAGTGTATGTGGGAACAGATCAGGGCTGTATGGAGGATGTAGAATGAGGTGAATTTTTAATCTCCTCCGATTACTGTAGAGAGTTGCAGTGGTCGTAAAAGTACCTGCGTTGTTATAAAGGAGAAAACTCTTTCAGACAAAAGTCCCCTGCGATGGTTTCAACTTCTCCTCAATCAACTGTACTTGTTTCACCAATTTCCCGATAATGCTCTGAAATTTGTCTTTTCATAACCCAGAAGAGTCAACAGGATCTACCCAGCGAAGGGCCAGGTTTCGTATTCTGTAGCAATTGTGTTCATCGCTGTACCTCATTATAATGACTCTGAAAGTCTAAACATCAATCTTCTTGTAATCCTCAGTAAGCATTTTAGGTACTCACTGTTCACAACTTCGATATTTGAGTACATGGGAAACATTGATACCTGCAGTGCTGTCATACAATTCTCTGACTAGAATTTCTGAAAAAAAAAAAAAAGTACTAAAACAACTATTTCCATGAATAATGATGCGATCCTGATATACCATCTCAGGTTCTTCCTTTTCTCCAGCAGTTATTAGTGATTCAATATTTTTTAACATTTTTTCTGCTTTTAGTGTGTGATTTGCGAAAATAAATAAACAGCTTAAGAAGTGTGGAATCAGGGATGCTAGTATGAATAGAAAAAGGTGAACAAGTGCTAAAATTGAACACACATTATTGGGGGGAAAGAGGCTTTATCTTGCTCTGTATACACGAGGGGCGTTCTAAAAATTCTCGGCCTAACTAAGAAAACATAAGATTTAATATAATTTTTTTTCAACAGAGTCACCTTATAAACCAATTAATTTAGTCCAACGCGTTTTCAACTTTTTAATATTCTCAGCAAAATAAGATGAACTGCGAAAAAATAAGCGCCTGTTTCAGCTTCAACCTCGTAATTTTATGTGAATCTACGTCCAGTCAGCAATTTCTTTAGGTTTGAGAACAAAAAGTATTAGCTGGTACCAAATATGGCGAATATGGCAGATGTGGAAGCACTTGCAAGCGAAAGTAATGCAGTTTTGCAGTCACAATCCCAGATGCTAGTAAAGGCGCATTATTATGATGAAAGAAATCTTTTGTTTTCACAAGGTGTGGATGAATAGCCTGAACAGCATCCTTCAGTTGATCTAGTTTGAAGCTTAACACTCCCTGGTTACGGATCTGTCCTTCTGCCCATTTAATGGCAACTGCCGAAATTGTCGAAATCCCGTTCGCAACTGGCTGGAACAGAGAATGGCGCCGTGCGTGCCGTGTGGGAAATACCAGCGATCGGAAGGTGGTATTCCGTTCATTGACCAATCTAAGTTGCGGGATTTTTAAATTGCCCTCACTATAGTATATGTTACTTGCATACTAATTTAGTACAGGAGCACAAGCTGTTCGAAATATTACGCCCCCCCCCCACACACACACACACACACACACGTTTCAAAATTTTATTCATTTCTGCACCTCTTGTTCTAATTATTTTTACTAATCTTTCTATATTAAAACATTTAATTATTTTAACACATATAGAAATAATAAACATCTTCATTAATAAGATACAGATTTAAAAATTAAATAGGGTTGTAGGCTATCAGTGCCGCCTATTGCTGGATTCCAGTACATGTTGGCATTTTCTCACTTTAATACATTTTCCTACACTATTTTTAATTTCTTCTCCTTCCTACCTTTTCTGTGCTATACAAACCATTTTAGACACTTCTGCAGGCAGTTAGATCATCATCATTGAAGGGGAACATGCTAGTAGTCGACTAATTATTTGCGGCGGAGTTGTGTTGCGTTTTTTTTGCCGCCTTGACGGGATTCTTGGGGTTGCCACGGCAAGAAACCCTTTGTAGGGTAGGGAGGGTTGTACTGAAGGTTTTAAGCAAAGCTTTAGTTAGCTACTCCACATTACTTCAAAGTTTCTAATGTTGCAACTCTTTGAGAAACTTTTAGGGTAATTAATCAGATGAGATGCTTCTACTACTTCTGAGGAGCATGCTCCTTTGGCAGCCAACTTTCCGGTCCTCAGTTCTCGTTTATTTACCTCATTCTCGTTATTTCTGGTCACTTTTTTACTACCCATTTTTGCAACCCCTGATTTTTTCGCAGCTTGATTTCCATTCTCTTCATCCTCAACGATTCTAACTTCTTATTCTTGTATTTTTCTTCTTCGTTCACATTTTACATTTTGCACCTTTACATATATTTATTTCTGTTGTTTTTTTTTATTCAGATTCTGCATATCTTTGTCTTTACAGCAGACGGTTTTTATTTTACCTATGTTTTCTTTTCTATTATTATAATTTACTACAGAGATTATCCAACGCTGCGGAAACAGCGAGACGATGCGAAGTAATGGAGTCCCACATCGGTCATATCAGCAGACTGATCTCTTTCGCGCAGATCCCCCGCTATTAAGAGATTTAAAATTTTAAAATGTATCACCAATGGTAAATCAATTTAATAAATTCTCACATACAATTAAAGAGAGCTGATTTCTGAATAGTGTAACTGGGTAATTTTTTTCTTGTGTGAAAGATGAAAAAAGAAGTTGCATTGAATAGTAAGAAAGCAAAAATATTTTAAACATGAAGAGCTTTTTATAGCTGTGAATAGTATTTTGAAAAATTTCCATTAAATTAATTAATAAATTGTCAAGTTTTGATGCTTTCGAGTTTATGATATAACGCGGTATCTGACTGGAAATTGAATTTTATTCATAAAATGCTTTTAAAGACAATAATTAAAAAAAACTCACATTTGTACAAAAAAAAAACCTTAAAACCCTCCAGGTTAATAATCCCCCATATCTTGATTTCGATGTGTATTTTTCTTTTTATTTATTCATGTATTTGCTTATTTACATAACAATTGAAAGTAAAGATCTCCTCTGCAGAGCAAAAATTTAACATTAAAAATAATAATCGTATCAATTTAAAACTTATATCAAAACATTAAAACGAAATCAAAATATGAAAATATAAAAAAAATCATTAAAATGACCATTATGATTCCCTTTAACGGACTGGAACCAAAGGCGCTAGTTCTAGCCGAAGAATCTGATGAATTACAAGAGTTAACTGCAAACAATTTATAACTGATCGAAATGTATATTTTTATCCCACTCCCCTTAAAGAAAGCCTCTTCCTTCAGGCTTGACATTCTTTTACTTGCTGGAAATATACGATATGCGATTCACGGTTTTACTTCTCTTCCGAAGGAAGCCCATACATAGGCTTTTTACGCCGGAAAAAATGCATCGCCCTGGCCAGGAATGAACCCGCAATTTTGGTATTAGGAGGTTTAGGCCTTTATGTTTCTTTTTTTTACTTTGAATTATCATTTCAGGATCATAGTGGTGGGTTCATCCATAGTCACCACTGTGCAAGAAATGAAGTTCTTTCAGCCCGAAAATGTCTTACATCCTTCCTAAAATATTGACTCTGAACCGCTTTTGACTAGCTGTGGACCTTGCACAGTTTATGAATTTCAGAACAAATTCCCTTCGCTAAACGCCGAGTCAGCAGTTATTTCAACTGTTATGACGTACAACAATGTATGAACTTGAAACTGCGTAAGCGGTATTTATACAACGACGTTATTTAAGTAACGGGCCGACTGGAACGGCTGTTTACTGGAAAAGTCAGCCGCTGCAATCAGAAAAAGGAACATACAATCGCCGCGCAGTTTTACAGGAGGAGGGGGAATCATGACACATATTTTGACTGAATGTAAAGGTACGAAAGAATGGAGGGAAAGTATCTATCGCACTTCTTTACAGGATCGAACAGAGGGAGTTGGTCATACTGGGCTTTATGGTAGGCAAGGAAGGGGAGAAGAGATTAGGGGGGAAACAAATAAATTGACTTAATCCAGCTGTGTGTCGCATAATGAGATTTCTTTATATATTTATATGTATTTTTAACATTTTTAAAAAAAATATTCTTATTTTATTCTAATTTTTATCTATTTGTTATTGTTGAATATTTACATTATGTTATATATATAAATTAACAGTAATTTGTTATTGTTAATAGTGTTACTTAATTTTTCTTTTTCTTTTATATATATATATATATATATATATATATAAAATTAAACATAGCAAAGTGTATATAAAAGCACGTATCAGTACGCTTGTTGAAGTTGTTTTGTATTGGTGCTACTGTAATAAATACACTACCACCACTTCTTTTACTTTAGTATTATATTTTCACTAGAAACTTAAATTATACTGTATTTAAAACTGATAATAAAAATAACTAAACCATGTTACAAGAGATGCGGAAAATGGTGCCCCTCAGCGGCAGTACTTTACTGGCTTCTGCACAGGAAATTCCTGTATTTCAGTTAACCTTTCTTCTGTAAGAACACGGTGGTTCGGAACACATTTCTTGTCATTGAGAGATCCTGCTTCTCGTAACTCTACCTGGAACACGACTGCCAGGATATTTTCTGGAGAACTGTCTTAGCACTTCTCTGCAAGAATCTTGCTTTCTTATATACACACACACTGAATAAAGGAAATATGAACAACCTGGTCAGGCGACCAATACATATAAAAATCTGAACATTTTAAAAGTAAAATAAGAATTTCCACTAAAAACACTATTAAAACAATATTTCGAGCTCACCAGCTCATTTCCGGATAGGAAGCTAATGTCTGAAGAACTGCTCTTCAAAACTATATTTATGTAGCGGTATATCTAAGGGCGAGAAAGCATCGAGTAACCAAACCTCTTTCTGACGACGTCTCCCTCTAACAAACTACAAGCTGCTACCTGCACATGCATTATACAGCCTGGACGACCGACTTCTCCCAATACACAGTCGCGCTCTGCCGCCCAGTAACTCAAATAATCTCACTGTATTTTTCAAGCATTCTTGGGCTTAGAAATCAACTCTCATATTCGTGTTCCACGTGCCGAAGAAAACTTTAATATAAACTTTAAGTAAGATAGCAGAACATGAACTTTCGCACTACTATCGCCATTAAAAGGATGGAATCAGATATAGCAAGAAATGCGCGGTACAGCTAAAATAAGACGTTCTAAGGAGCAATCCGCTATCCGGTCAAGATTTATTACATACATAAAAGAACATTTAATTTTTTAATGTGTCTCAAAATATTAAGGTAGTCTGAATTTTTACCCAACTCTATATAATATTTACAACATTTTGTTTAAATCGATAATAGGGTTTAGATCGTGTAGTATATATGCCTATATACGGGAACTGAAGCTATACTCTTATTTGTCAGTATTTTTCTTTCCAGCCTAATGCATTCAATTCATTTTCATTTTTAGGTATTTATTTATTTCTGTAATTCTTCTAAACTCTCTTACTAATTTAGTTTCTGCTTCTGATTGCACATTTATATTTATATTTACCCTTATCCCGCAATATCCTTGTTCCGACATTGACATCGTATGCTTTTCTAAAGGAAAGTGGGCCTTAAGTGTTCTACTCTCTTTATGAAGAACACAGAGCCGTGTTTAACATTAATTTCTTCCATTTATTTTTGCAGAAATACTAACAAGAAACTTGGTCTCTAAAAGGTTTTGCTTATCTTACCGTCCCGGATATTTAAAATACGACCCGCTGAAAAGAGATAAAATAAAATGGAGTTTACGAAACATGTACGTGCCCAGGAAACAAATGAAGTGCTCTTATACGTAACGTGTGATATCTACTTGTTCCATCTAGCGGGATCTCTGTTAGTTAATCCTTCCTCGCTTATAATCTAATGTTTGCATTTTCAATTATTGTAGAGATTCACGTGTTACTCCAGCTTTCGAGGAAAATAAAGTAACCATTAAAGTTGTTCAATATTCGTGTAAGAAGCACCAGTCCTCTGACTGTAAGATTACTTTGTGCACCCCTGTGTATTTGTAACTTTTGGGGCAATATTCCATTCAAATGCAGAATGTGCAATGATGACTGGAAATTAATAAAATCGTGCATCGACATATATATCTACTTTCTTCTTTAGCTATCACTATAATCTTAATATACTATCCCTGCTGACAATGTATGCCGTTTTAAAAATAATTAATTATCTGTAAATTTTTCAGTATTGTATGTTGTCAATTTTCCCTATTGTTGTAATCGTCTAAAATTTATGAATTAAACCATAAAAGACAGCCTGCCACAACAGAGACAATGGAGGGTCTGGCCAACTTCGCTCAATTTGAGCTTCAGTGGAATTGAAAGGAAGTAAAAATCGTGATAGATGTTTCAAACCTAAAAATCAAATTGGTAGTAAAGGAAGACTTAAAAAGCTGATCACCAAAGTAAGAGATTTGTTAAAATGAAATAAATAAATTATAAATTTCAAAATTCTGTGCAGGAAAGGTGTTGTGGCAAACGATTGATAGCACAAATTAGACCTGACCTTGGCGCTTCCCATTTGCCAAGCAGTGTTATCATTTCAGTCGAATTCCATGCAACTTTCTTTGCAACTGTGTTCTGCATTTTTGGGTTGGTGGGCTATAAGAACAACGCACAATCATTAAAATTGGCGTGAAATTTATAAATACTTTACTGAGACTCATGAGATGATGAAAGAAGCTTATGGAGAATTGTATAACTATGAATGGTACATGCAATTGAACAGTGATCAGGAGTCCGTAGTCGGTGTCTCGGGTCCTTGACGCCCATCAACCTCACCCTGTATTGTATTACACGAAGGGAGGACAGAAAAGTTGCCTAAATAGCACGGGGGAGCCAGACAAAGTTCCGTTTCTTTTTTACTGGTATAACTTTGTTATTTAGCGTTTAGTTTTTCTTTATGAGTCACCAGCCAATCTCAATCGTTGACTCAGAGAATATGACCGGAGTCTCTTTAGCTGATTTTAAGGTTTTCTGTTTGGCCTTCTCAGCTACAGTAACGGTCTTGGCTTGCACAGTCCCCAACGTACAACTCGCCAACAGAGCTCCCCTAATTCCCCAGCTTGGGAGCAATGACCCTCGAAGGTGATTCACTGGTCTTCAATGGATGACGAACCTGAAGACTTTCACAATATACGCGGGATAGAAGGTACAAGAAGAGCGATGAGACCTAGAGCATTACTTGTCGTAATGGGAAAACTTGCTGGGAACGAAGACAGGGCTACAAGGCAACAGCTAAGAAAAGTGGAGAAGCCTTTAAAAGTAAAAGTAAGTTGACTCACGTACTCTCACTCGGCAGTTGTCCGACGATACCATGGCTTTTCTTTCACACGTGCTTTATTTTCGGTGCATGTACGAGCACACTTAAAATAATTATATGTTTAATAAATGCGGTTATTCTACCTGAAAATAATACGTAGTGCACAGAGGTAGTATTTAATGTTTGTGTAGACACGACAGGTGTAAAAGCAGATAGTCCACAAACCACGTGTCGTATCTGATAGAAACTCTGTCATAAATCGTTATATTAATAATGATCATTAACAACAGTGATCCCACGGTCTTTTAGGGAATTTTACCAGGATGTTCATGTGGCCCTCACACAAGTTCCTGAAAATGCATCTACAAGTAGACAACTAAAGATGACTGCCGTATACGAGAATTACCTTAAGCCGTTACAGGCACTAGGAAAGAAGGAAACAGACTGTTTTATTTATTTTCAAAACATTCGCTTTTAAGATTTATACACCTTTGCATGCTTTCAAACCAATTTTCGAAACATTTTTTCCCTTTGAAATTGGTATCCCAAAAACATGGGTTTTAACAACTTTTTGAGGTGATGAAAATCGCTATCCACGCATTTTTGGTTTGACATTAGAGATCACACCACAAAAAAGAGGGGGGTATTGGGCGATAAATCAGGTGAATATAGGTAATGAGACATTAATTTGATGCTTTTATTCTTCAAATAATCAATTATTTAACGTACTGTGCGAGAGCTGGTTATTGTCATCATGAAGAATGATGCGACATTTTCGGTTGTTTTTCCTGATTTCATCGAAGACTTCTGGAAAACAAATTGTTGTATATAATTCAACATTAACTGTTCTTCGATTCTCTAAAGGAATGGTTCCGACATGTCCAGTACAATCAAAGAGGCAACGATCATTTTCTTGGAAGTGCTTCGTGAACGAACAACTTTTGTGGGATATGGTTCATCTTGCAACACCCAAACAGTGGATTGTTGTTTAGTTTCCGGTTCATACGAATATATAAAAGTTTCGTAACCTGTTACGATGTTGTATGCGGATTTTGCAGTACCTCGGTGGTTATTTTGAACATTACATTACACCAATTAACACGAGCGTTTTTTTAAAAAGCTTGTGTCAAATTATGCAGAATACCGGGAACAGATCTTTTTCACAGCTGAATGTTCATGCAAAATCAAATGTACTACAGTCTTTGATATGTCTATGTCAGCTTCCGACCTTCCACAATCATGTTGCAATGTTTTTTTAAAACAATTTTTATTACAACCAAGTTTGTCGACCTTCACGAAATTCATCATTGAGGGACGTAAGACCATTTTGAAAATCAATTGTAAACAGCTTTTTCTAATAGTACTTCATTACCAAAATTTGAGCGAAGCGATTCTATGCATTGCTGTTGAGTTAGATCTTTACCAAAATCGTAAAAAATCATCCAACGAAAACCTTCACGTGAAATTCCATTTTTTTCCAGCAAAACTGTCTGGTTTAAACGCTCACTGTAAACAATGATACGAGCACATCTCAATTGTGTCACCTGTATCGTTTGTAATAACTTAATGGAACCTTCGTATTAATGCTAAAGGCGACCGTTTTGAATGAATCAATTATTGATGAAAATACTAATATGTTATACTACAATGTTTTTGTTACTATCCACACTTGTGAATTTCTCTGTGCCGTTTAATATAACAACATTTAAATTTTTTAAAAGGCCTAGAAAATACATCATATAGCAAGGTGACACCCTTCCTTTTGCGTTTTGCAGCGACTGCCATCCCTCTGCCGACCAAAGTACCAGCGCACACACATCTATTTCCGCTTGCAGAAGAAGTCGACAAGTGCAGATCGGCGTTTTATACTTCCCAACTTGGCTGGCTTCAAAATACTGGCAGAGTAGCCGGAAAACAAAAAAACAAAGAAACGTTTTACGATCCTCCTACTTTTATAAGGCTCGTATAACGGAAAACATGCGAAGTGTTGTCTGGCTTCCCGGATGATGCGGGAAGACGTAAAATGATGGACGGAAGGAGGAAAGGAAGATGTTTGTGCATTACGGACAAAAATGTCCGATTCCACTTAAAGTTGGCCATTTTTATGGCGGAGTTAAAAGTCTGGTGTTGCCGTTTTATATAATGCGCGTGGTTTCCGGTCTGTTTATGCGTTTATTAGCCATTATTGTTTCGAACTTCCGCAAGTGGGACACACGAACATTGAACGTTGTCCGACTTTCCTGTTATTTATCTTATAAGACAGGAGAAGTAATGGGAGCATCAAAGAAATAAGATGTCATTTCTGATAATCTCCTTGTGTTAAAATACTTATCTACGATTATATTCCAACAAAACAGAAGAAAGAAGAAAGTATAGAAGGGTGAAGGAGAGTAGAAAAGAAAGGGGGTTGTGAAAAGTAACGGAGAAAAGAGAATTAGAGTACAGAAGAGAAAGTAGGAGAGTAAAATATATAGAAGAAGAAAGAGTAAAGAGCAAAAAGAAGAAGAAAAAGAAGAGAGAAAATAAAAATAGAAGTTATGAGGGAAAAGAAATATAAAAGAAAAGAAGCAGCAATAGAGGGGGTAAAAGAGAAAAGGGCAAGTGTAGAGTGGAAGACAGAACTGCAGTTGAGCAGAAAAAGTTATAGAGAAGGAGAAAAGATAGAAAAAAGCAGAGGAAATCAGAGGAAGGAAACCAGAAAAAGATAAAAGAGAAATTATTGAGGAGGAATGGGGAAGACCAGATTAAGGAGATAAAAAAAGAAAAGGAAAGGTAAGATTTGAGATTGTGAAAAAAAAAATAATAAAACGGGAGAATAAGAGTCCAGAGGGAAAAATGAGGCAAGAAAAGGTGAAACAGAAAATATACGAGAATGAAGGATGGAGAGAAGAAAAAGATTTCAAGAGAATAGAAGAAAGAAAAATACGGGAAGAGGGAATGTAGTACAAAAGAAAAGGAAAGAAAAGGGAAATAATGAGAGGAAAAGCGAATAGAGAGTAAAAAGAAATAGAAGAGAAGAAATGGATAGAAAAAAGAAGAGAGGAAATAAAAGGTATGAAAGAAGAGAAGAGAAATTCGAGGGGATACGTGCGGGGAACAGAGGTAAAAAGGAGAGAGACGGTGGTAGCAAAGAGAGAGGGGAAAAAAAAAGAAAATGAGAGGAAAGAGCACAGAGAAAGAAATAGAAAAGGAAAATAAAAAGGAAAGAGAAAAAAAAAGACTAGAAAATTAGAGTTTAGAAACGAGGAAAGAAAAGAAAAGGTATAGAGAGGGGAAAGGGAAAAGAAGAGATTGAAGAGTTAAGGGGGGGCAGTAAGAATTTATAGTATGAAGAATAAGATAGCAGAGGAGAAAAGTAAGAGGAATAATGGAGAGAGGAGTAGTAATAGGGAGAGGCATGGAAAAAAGGGAAATGTAGAAGAACGAAAGATAGAGAAGAAGAATTAAGTGGAGGGGGAAAAACAGAAAAAGATATCAGAGTAGAGAGGGCATTTGAGAAAAACAGAAGAGAAAAAAATAGAAAGAAGAGTAGAGAGGAAAGGGGAGTTTAGGAGAAAAAGGAAAAGCATAGAAGATAAAGGTTGGAGAAATGAGGCCGGAGAAGGAGAAAATAAAAAAGAAGAAAGAAAAGAATATTACAGAAGGGAGAAAGAGAGAAAGGAGGGCTGGTTAGGCAGGGAGCGGAAAACATTTAGAGAGTGGAGGGGAAAGATAATGTGAGGACAGAAAAGAGAAGTGAGACGACCTTTCAGCACTAGTGTGAATATCATGCAACATATCCGTTAAGTTTAACGCTGTCAACTTTAAACAGTGCGCCATGTATCGCTCAATGTTGCCATTGACAACTGAGTTTCTCTCTTACAGCTGCCATCTGTCTCCGGATATTGGCTCCCCACTTCCTTTCTGTAATGGTTACGGGAATATCAGAAAGCACAGGTGGTGCAGATGTTCATTCTAAGAAGGCGAATGCTGCATACTTCTTTTTCGAAGTGGTACAATTTAGTTTACCATGTTTTACTTTAACATATCATACATGACATTGGTAACAGTAAGCAACACATTTTACACCACCTACCGCGCGATCAATTTGGCTTACCCCCAGAGTATTTTTTCTATGCACGAGCCGGTTAAGGCCAGCCGGGTCTCGTCGATTAGCAGGAGGGTAAACTAATAATAACAAAAAATCAGTTTAAAAGAAGCTCATTGCTTACCAAATTATCAAATGAGGTGTTGAAACGCCCGCCTTTATTCTTCTCATAAACTTGGCATCTCTTTAGGAAATTATCCATCACTTGCTGTAGTTCATAAACACGGGTAATTTCTTGACGAAAATTACCTTTAAGTTCTTTATGATGTGCAGATTCGTCTTGTATGCGACATTTTTAAATTTACCCCAGAGATTAATAATTGCAGGTTCTTAAATTGGGGGGGACCGAGGGGCCGCAAATTCCCACTAATAACTGTCTTGTGGAAACACACTGTGGATTGCTCTCAAAGAATTATTCGCAATGTGAGTAGGGGCAGAGTCTTATTGAAAAAAAAAAGAAGCAAGATGACGATCCCTGTCGGTCAATTCTATGAAAAAAGGAGTTAATATAGTATTCACATAAGTAACAGAATTAATTGTAGCTGAAAAAATTGGTTCGATGCTTCTATCACCATTGAGTTAACACACATGAATTGTACATAAAGACACGCTGGTTGCTGTAAACATAGAAGGCATAATACGCTCTAAGTATACTGTAGAATTAAGAAACGAACAACACAACATATACCCGGGAATAGCTGCGTTACGACTGCGACAGTAAGCAAGTTCAACAAATAAACAAGCACGTTTGCTATTCTCACCACGGCATAGCAAATAGGTGGGGCTCGCTCTAAGGAAGCCGTGATGATCGCACTATAATAGAAATGGGGTATCATTAGACATATCTAAAGGTTATATAGGGGTTTTTAAAAGCAAGAGGTAATATTACTCATATTTAAATAAGAAAAAGTGTTTTATATAAAGTTATATTTGTGGAAAGAAAACCAGCATTCCCTCTGCAAAATTGTATCGGGGTTTTTCGATATTATTACGAATATGAACGCAGCCGTATCCAATACAACTTAGTTGACCCATGAAAAATTAGTTCTTTCCAGAGGCTTGTATCAAAAATTGAATTTTCAAAGATGCAAAGAAATAAAGTTGACCTATAGTGTAGACATAAGAATAGCAAGAGACTCGGAACACTGCGGATGAGAATTAGTATGCAGGATAATAGTGTCAAGGCGCCTGGAGATGAGCAGTTCAACAATTTGGATATCCCGAAAAATGCAAATTTTGTAAAAACTTAAAGAAAGGAAAAAGCTCTACGGAATAACTTTGCTACACAGATGACAGCTCAAAATGAGGTCAAAATTATCGTATAATCAGTACTTATTTCATGTGAAACATTGTTATTACTGAAATTGTTCTTTACGTCATTGTAAAACGCAATATCTATTTTTGGCACAGTGAAAAAACCAAAGAAACGTAAGTATACTTTTTCCATTTTCAAAATTATCCATGTTACTCTTAGTTTTATGCCTAAAAGTTTCCTGGAAACTGGTAAAATTTTAAAAAATAATTAATAAATAAACATCACATTGTGTATGAATTTCCGGTGATTTGAGTTTAGCATTCGAAATGAGTAAAGGCAGATTATTTAGTTAACTGTCACTTAGTGAGCCAGATAGTAATTTATGAGTTAAGATAACTTTAAAGTTTTGCATATATGCTGTGCGTAAAACTTTCGTATGGTACATACATAGTATGTAAGAATGACTGACAAAATGCCAATAATGCTGTAGCTTTGTGTGAAAACTATACTGTAAAACCAAAAGAAACAAACATAGTGTGTATTAGGTTTCGAACCGATTACAGAGGTGGCTATAATTTAATATGTGATGAGTGAAATAAACATTTCAACATTGTTCATCCAAATAGAAGAAAATTTACAAGTTACGAAAACGTTTTGAGGATACTGGGTTTGTAGCGGATTGTAGGCCGTCATTAAGTGATGAAAATACGCTGAACGTTTCACAAGTGATTATTCAGAGTTGTAAAAAGTTTATTCATAGGCTGTCTTGCGAACAGGCAGTTTCAAGAACATCTGTTTGGACATGCGGCCGAATTCAAGTATTACATTCCATGCCTTGTACATGGCTACTGGAGGATGCTCCTGGTCGTAGGATTCAATTTTGCAAGGTTATATAAATGAAATGAGGGTTAATGGCAACAAGATGTTTTCTAAGATAATTAGGGATGATGAGGCATTTTTCAAATTAACAAACCGCGTCGACAGTCACAACTGCACCTATTGTTATACCGAGAACCACAGGCTTGTCTTTGCAAAGCGCCTGAATCAACCCGTGTTAATGTTTGCGGTGGAATCTCATGTTTATGGAGCTATTGGGCCTTAATTTTATGAGGTACAGTCACTGGAAAGAAATACCTGCAAACGATAGCTACCTGTGTCATTCCAGAGCTACAAATGGATTACGATAATTTCAACGATACTTTCAACATGATGGCGCTCCACCACATTATGCACTACCTGTACGAAACTACGTAGAAGAATCTTTTTGTAGTAAAGTTATTGCAAGGCGAGGATCAATAGAAATGCCACCTAGAACGCTAGACGTTGAAGCGCTCCCTGATATCCCATCAGTTACAGGATAATTGATGTTATTAATATGCATGACTTTGAATCAGTAATTATGCGACGATTTACAATTGTATTCTGTCTTTCTCATTGAAGAAAATGTAATGACTCAGTTATTATGTGTAGAGCTAAGATTTTATAGTGTGTACAATTAATCAGAGTGTGTATAATGCTTTATTTCAGCTAAATTTATGCAAAGTCTTGTTCTCTTGCTCGGACAATCGCCAGGTATGTTAGACAATGGGTGGTAATACTACTTGGAATGTGAGCGAAGGAGCTAGTTACCCCTCAGGAGTGGAAACGACCTAGAGTGAGCGTGTGAATACAATTAAGTAAGGCAATGAACAGAAGTTTCGCTGGAAATTAACAGAGAGCGAAATGAAAAGCTTGTAGCTTAAGTAGATCAACATAACGAATATAATGGTAGGCCAGTATTGTCAATAACAGCCTATGTGAAGGCTGAAACAAAAAGGGTGCGAAACCTAACGTTAGTTTTCGATGGTAGCGTCTGTTTTGTATCAAGTATATAAGAAACAGACTCCCGCACAGAATCAAGCAAATTGGAATCTTTAGTGCGGTTGCTGTGTCGCCTGGCAGTCTGAAGAAGAGCTACCTAAGTCCGGGGTATAAAGCCAAGCATAGACGAGAATAAATCATCAATTACAATGCCAGTTACTCGGCTGAATCATTGTGCCGTGTTGAAATAGCACCACAGCAGCATCTACTTTGAATTCTCCATCATTTGCAGAGCACAAAATATCTACGCGGTTGCCAATCTCGCTTTGCCCGGTGATCCGACCTGAGACAAGAGAAAGTCCAGGTACTCATGTCCGAACAAATAAACTTCATCAGCAAGCAACGTGGCGTTATTTGTTGTCGTCTTCCCCGTATAATTCCATCACCCAGTTCCAGCAAGCTTTAGCTTCCAAAATTTCAGCGGAAGACCCTGGTCATAGTCTATATCAGGAGAATTGGTGGTCGCAGCAGCTGTGTCGAGATCTGTGGTCGGCCGTCACAACTCAAACGCATATAATCAATTTAACCATCATAAACCAAACCTACCTCTTCATCAACCTTACAATTGTTTCTTTTGGGGCTACGTTATTTTTTTTTTTTTTTTTTTTTTGAAGAAATACAACATTGTGTGTACTGAGCGTCCCAGATCGTCTGCAGAAATGGGAGAACTGAGAAACACTATTAAAAGAATAATCATAATAAATAAATAATATCATCACACAGCTTAAACGAAGTGTTAATTCTATTGTAATTTTTTTAATTAAAATGGGTAGTGCCTTTTGCCTGTACAGTCTTGATGATTGGCTTCTTCCAGTACACAGCAACGCTTTTACCTCCAAAAACTCAAATACCCTCACTGCTTCTACCATCATACATTAATAACAATATTTCTCAGTTTCATACCAAAAAACGATTGAAACGCTCCTTGTATGAAATAAGTCTCTTAACACTTGCTGGGTTAGGAAAACGATTGCTTTAATTAATTCCAATTTCTATTTATTTTCCTGACGCTGCAGGAGAATTCAAGCAGGTGATACCGAAAGTGTAATTATTTACAGAGCAGATCCCCCATAGAGAGAGGGAGAGTATTTACCTAAAGACGTGATGGACGTGAACCAAGAAGTTTCACCTGCCATATAATCCTTCCCTGGAGACAAACCGACAGACTAAGCTGCTGGCAAATCCCGTATTATGACACCAGATTACATTACCTCGCACACTCCGTATTCTGCTGCAACACGTCGGCTCAGATCTCTTGACAAATCAAATTACTTCTGAAGGGGAATGTTTAACATTGCGCTAATCATAAAATAGAAACTGCAATAGAAGGGGAAAGAATTAAAAGTTAAAAAAGAAAACATCTGCAATGTTTCAAGGCAGGTGTTCTCACCTTTTCCAGTAAAGTACCCACTACATTCAGTCCAAGAGGAAAATCTAGCACCTATTTAATTACAAAAAATGGGGGAAAAAAATGTGAATTCATAGCTCTGGACTTGATGAAGTTGACAACATTCGTTTTAGAGCAATAGACATCGTTCTTGCTGCTAAAACCTCGCGGTGAATGCTACAATATACAACTTATGCTTCTGGGACTACTACTTTAATTTTTGCACCAATGTCACTGTGTTTCTCATCAGAATAAACACCAACACATTTATTCCATTCTATATCATTCATTGTCATGAATTGGTCTAATTTGAAAATGTTTCATTTAAGGTTATTGAGCAAGCAGCGATTCACAAATAAATTATAAATAAACAAATAAAATCTGTACAAGTCATCCTGGCACCTAAACTAGGGCGTGTTTATCACATTTTCTATTTATTATTATAAACTATACAATACAACAATGTCACACTTCATTATTTTACAGATTTTCTAAATAACTGTACTAAAATTGTATAACAAAATAATAAAAATAACTAAATAATTTACTAATTTAAACCGAAATATAATTGTACTAAACGACTTCCCAATTTAATATCCCAAAATATACAAAATTAATAAAATTACTGAGAGCCAGTAAGAATTAAAGCGGACAGCCAGCTATTCTATCCTAATTTATTACATCTAACCACTGGTTACCAATGGTAAGTACTGGTATCCAGTTCTTTTACAGGAATTTCTCTTAAACTTGTACTCATCATTTAAATATTATATTACGCTTATTAGTCTTTCAAGTCCCTTTAACTCATCTCAATCATACTAATCACCTTCTCTTTAACAACTTACTTCACTTAGTCATTATTCACTATTAATCTTTCCTACTCCATTTATTTATACTAACTCTTTAACTCATTAAACACTATCAACTCGCCTCCACCAATCACTTTCCACCTTTTCTTTCTTCCAACCGTCCCTTCCTCCATCTCTCTTGATCCTCCTGGAGCCCTGGTTTCACAATTTTTCGCGCTCTGTTCCTCCTCTCCGGACACCACTTCTCCATTCTCCATTTCCTCCCGCCGCTCATTCCCGTGGATCTTCAGCACCCTTTTATCTTCTTTTGTAATTTTTCTTCTTCCATATTCTTCCCGTTCCCATAACTCTTTATAAGTGATTCACAGAACAAGAATTCTTCCTTCACTCTTTTCCCATGGACCATGTTCATCCAATGGTATGGAAAAATATTGGCTAGCGCGAATTTCTTCTATTGACTGCTGCTCCAAGTTCTTTTGCTGCCTTGTCCCCCAATATTAGTTTAACCATGTCCATAACTGCTGGTAATCGGGTGAGGTTTTCTTGCCTTAGTTACCCTTGAACTGACTTCATAAGATGCCTCTAGAGTCTTCGTGTTAGATCCTGCAAATGAGTTTTTCCCCCCTTGATGACTAATCTGATAGTTTTCTCCGAAAATATTCCAATGGTTTGTGTTTCAAATTGCCATGCTTGGTGTCAAATTACATTTCAAAAAGGAAGGTTTCATCGAATGGTTTAAAATTGTTTCATAAATCACACAAACCGTCACGGGTGGCCAAGGTCGTTAAGGTGCGGACTCGTGAGCGGGAGGTCTAGGGTTCGAATGCCGCCAGGACCTTCCTCCCTGACTGAGATTTTTTTTTTTCACAGGTTTTCCTTAGTCCTCATAACTGGCAAATGCCGGGGAGGTACCCTAAACTTAGGCTTGGAACACTTCCTTCCTTAAAAAAACCTTCTCCCAATTTATCATTTCATTTCATGTATCACCAGTGTTCACCACCTGTGGTGCCACCCGGGCGTTAAACACCATTAAAAAAAACCACACACTGCGGTATTGATTTCCTCTGCAATATATTTAAAACCACATAATAAATAGTTTATATTGTACTTGCGTATTGCTTGTGTACGGACTTTTTGTTACTTTCTTGTATAATGATGTCGTTCGTTGGATGCTTAGCAGGCTTCTGGTAGAGTTGAATTATTTACCTAGCTTACGCTCATTTCTCCCTTTGAACTTTTAGAGCAGGTTAATTAACCACTTATCCCTGTTCTGGTTTACTTCTGAATCTGTCTGTCGTAAGCGCTGGTTCTGGTGGTCTAGTAGTAACCATACTTGCCTCTTAAACCCATGTTCATGAGCCAGGGTCGATGGATTTTTTCGGGCGTAAAAAAGTATGGCTTCCTTCGGAAGGTAAGTAAAGCTGTGGGTCCCGTGCCGTAGATGTAAAAGAACCTAAAGCCTGAAATAAAGGGCCTCTGAGCAAAATTTATCAACTGATGACCTGAGATGTTAAGGAGCGTCCATAAATAAACCAAATCAACAAAATTGTCGCAGGATTATAACTGAACTGCCATAATATTTTTTACAGTTTCACATAAAATGTTTATGATAATGTAAAATCTATTGTTTCTGTTTAGTTATTTTTTTGTTTGTAAATAAATGTTTATTTATCTTATTTGCTAAAATTTTTACTTACCACCCAGCAGTAGTTCATGCACCATAGATTAAGGACCCCTGTTTTAAGGATGACTGTTACAAGTTATTTATGACACAGTGGCAGAACTTTCGTTTTTTATTATATTTTATTGTAAACAGAGTTTGTTAATCAACTTCGATATGCTGGTTTCCTATCACCCTTGAGTTGCTGAGGTGAAATCTTTCCCGGGCCTCAGCCTTTGAGCTATGCTACTATTCAAAAAGCGTGTAGCTGTACTGAAGGTAATGTTTGAGAAGCTCATACAGCAGTGCAATGGTTTTTGAGAAATAAAAGAAGCAAGAATTACTAAGAACTGATTGTGAATTAGATACGAGTTACTATTTGCTTGTGTATAGAATATCAGGCAATATTCAATATTTGTTATTTCAGGGTGAAGATGGGGCAAACGGACATTTCTGAAGATATTTAGGGATGTTATACATGTTATGTTGGCAATTGCACTTTATGCATTGTGATATGTTAAAGTGGACTGTGGGTGCAGTGCGGCAGGAATTAGTAATAAATATATTCAAGTTACAGCGTCTATTCACGCATTTGGATAAACAGATAAGACATGAGATCCTTTCTTTTACCTTGACTGTGACAAAAAAAAAAATAATGTTAGCACCAGTTAAATGTTTTCTTTGAAGCTATACTTTAAACTAACCACATGGTTTGCTCGCTGGCCATCATCTTGGTATCATCCTGCTGGCATCTATATGATTTGATTTGTGAATAGAATCAAGATGTTATACATAGGAAAGAACGACATGATGATGTGGGCAAAAGGACACTTATGAATTGTGTTGTTTTAATGCACATTTCTAGAACGTATATGAAAAAACAAATATAAATGTTGGGTAAAATATATATCATTGTTTTTTTCCGACATTTCTGTAGGGGTATTCATTATATAGACTCTTGTAAACATCTGAACTAATTGGGTATACTTTTTTATTTTATGATGAATAATCGAGATGGAAAGAGCGAGCGCTGTTCGTGGGCAGAAGAAAAACTCAAAGCGCCGAAGGTAAGTGAGACAGTAGTAGTATTTTGTTTACTTCAACTATACATTTTGCTCGGAGGCCTCTTTTTTCAGGCTTGAGGTACCTTTACATACCATAAATCCACGACACGGGACCCACGGCTTTACTTCCCTTCCGAAGGAAGCCGTACTTAGGATTTTCACGCCCGAAAAATCCATCGACCCTGGCGGGATTGAAATCGCGATTTTGGGTGTAAAAGGCAAGTATGGCTACCATTAGACTACCAGGACTGACAGGTAGGTAGATGAGATGCCACCGGGTACAACTGCTAAAACATTTTCTGTCCCAAGCAATACCTTGAGACAGCGGGCTAGTTCTGGTGTCCAGGTATCTAAATTTCAAAGCAACTTGAGCGGCAATAAGTCAAGTAACTTTAACTGGACTAAATTGCGTGTGGACTGACTCATAAAGACATCAGCAGTCTAACATTCCGTTAAGCTTTTGTGAATGGCTTAAAACATACATTTAGCAATGATACTGGTAAAGACGTGGTATAAGAGAATTGCTTACAGTCATAAAACGCTGAGCCTGAGAGTAGCAGAAGGGCTTTTATAAACTCGCGAAAAAAAAAAAGCCCGGAAAAAACATTGTGTTTGATGTGATTGTTTCAAAGCTACTTCATTAGTATAATCGACCAATTAGCATTTTCAATTGTGATGTAACTTATTTATATACCCAAGAGAGTTATATTCAAGTGAGAAAAGAAGAACGTTGAGGTCTATAGTAATTGGAAAAAAGTGTCATTGCATGTGTTTCGGCAACATCTCAATGGGAGTTGTTTGCCAAGTTCCTGGACGCTTTATTAGTGTGAAGTCACCTAGACCATCATTCTCATTCTTGAGGGACATGCTCTGATAATGACTGTTAAAACTGAGTAATTGTCTCAAAGTTTGTGGTGCCATGTTCACTGTGTCGCTGATGGAAATACTCATTGTTTTGAACCTGATTATTACAGCATTGTTATCCCAACCACTGGAGGCATCTGTACATTGAACTTTACGTTGTTCCTATGGATATTATACTTCATACAGGATTATTTTGTTAATTGTCGTTTTGAAGAATTGCAGTATAATGTTCAAACAAAAAGTAACTGTATTTAAAATTAAAATTATTTTATTTACTTTAAAGCTTTAGGGTGCCTGTTTGTCCATTCTTACGGTATATTGATTTTTTTAAAACACGTTTTGAAAATGTAAGCGAAGGGCTTTATGAACGCTTTCATTAGGTCAATTAACCTTACAGAAAGAAGGTATTAGCGACGTTGGGACTGTGCTGTGATGGGGCATATAGTATGAGGGCTGTTCAATAAAGAACCATAATGCGTTACAGGCGATATAATTTCTGGCTCTAAAATGTAATTTTAAAATATTTTGTTAGCTTAATGCACAATATACACATGGTACTAGTTTCATTGATGTCATATTCAGTTCCCGATCAACAAATCTTCAGACTAGGCCTATGGAGAGTTTATTCTTCCCTATAGCCCAGCTGGAAGACGGTTTAAAATGTTTAAAGAGGGGGAAAACAATAAATTTTAAAGGTACATGACCCGACGCTGTAATTTGTGCTCTAACGGAAGAAAACGTTAACACAGCAGTTGTAATTGTGAGAAATGATTGTCGAGTAACTCTTTCAGGAATCCTGGGTGCCACCCACACGTTGGTGACTGAAAGCTTGCACATGAGACGTGTTTGTGCACGGTGGGTTCAGAAACAAAGAACATGCAGGTGAAGATGCGCAGTTTCTTTCAATGATAACCAATGCTGATGAAACAGCTGCATCATTTCAATCCTGAGAGCAAGGGGCAAAGATATGGGTGAAAATCTTAATCCTCACATATAGCAAGAGTGGTCGCTTTTTCTGGGAAAGTTATGGTCATCTCCTTTTAAGATATTCAAGGAATGGTTTGCCAGGTTGTCATACCTGCACACATAGGGGCGTCAATACTAAAGAGCTGTACTGAATACTCTGCAAAAAGATTTCCGTTCAACAAGCTGAACGCTGCACCACTAAAATGCACGGACTAACATTTCAAATGCTGTTGCTGAACATCTCATAAAAATCGCCCTCCTTATAGCCCAGATGTGACTTTCTTGTTTTACACAAATTAAAGTAATGGCTTCGGACCGCCACGGGTGGCCCAGTTCGTTAAGGCGCGAAAGTCTGGAGTTCAGTTCCCATTAGGACCTTCCTCCCTAACTTAGGTTTTTACCAAGTGTTCCTCTGCTCTCAAAAATGACAAATGCCAGAGAGGTACCCTAAACCTAGACCTGGAACGCTTCCTTCCTTTAACACAGAAAATCATTTTCCAGTTTATAATTTTATGTATCATCAGTGCCTCAGTAGCTAAAACAGGCGTTAAACACTATTACAAAAACATCTTCGTGACAGGCATTTTCCATCATCAGAAGCAGTGGTGAAGACTGCGGAGGCGGTTCTGAAGGACCTGCCCCCCCCCAAAAGGGGAAGGGGATTCACAGGTGTCCTTGAAGACTGGCACAAACGTTGGGACACTGCATTGCATCCAACGGGAACTATCAATACTATGAGCAGGAATAAACGTATATTATCACAAAAAGTATCATTTTTTATTGAACAGCCCTCATAATGAGGAAGCTAATGCCACATGTACACTAAGTGTTAAGCTAACAACATATTGTAAAGTTAGATTTTATCGCGAGAAATCCCTCCCTCTTTATTGAACAGCCTTCGAACAAATGTACGTCACAACAAAATCGTTTCTGATATCATTTAGTCCTTACTATGACAAAGAAAAAAGTATATCAGTGTATTTATTCATAATTTTATAAGGACCTTTCTGCAACATTTGTTATTGCAAGTGAAGATACAAAGAGGGTCTCGGCTGCAAGCCCTGCAGGAGTACGGCCGCCATAAACGCCGCAATAATTTCCTTGCCGTTGCTTATCGCATCCTTACACATGAACTATGGAACACCAAGTTCTTGTAAAGTGCTTGCTTTCTCTTCTCCCCACTAAGTTAAACCCTAACAAGATTTGCGTTTTGGAAGCTCCATGCCGTTTGCAACTTCTTACTCTATAGGGTTACCGCGGGCCTGTTGATTGATGCACTTTCAACTCAACACACTGCCGGGACTTGGGGACTTTCTATCTCTTGGGATTTTATCGACGATATTCTAGTGTATTCTGACGTCTCTATTTTTGTTTCAGTAAATATGCGAAATAAAACGCAAAACTTAAGTTTATTTTACCATATGGAGCGTCAGGGATGTTGGTCTCGAACGAAATGCAAAAAAATGTTAAATTTTGCTACGTATAACGGTATTGTAAATTAATTACCAAGATTCAGCACCCTCCCGTTAGTGCTATTTAAGTTTTAGCCCTGAAAGTATACTTGAAAGAAAGCCTGCAGGACATGATCAAAGTAGCTTCACAATGTAGGAATAATGATTTTCAATTTTAATATTCTTCATTAAACAATAAGAATGATAAACCAGCAATATATACTGCAAAAATACAAGATATACAATAAATTAATAAAATATATAATACAACGTTACTTGAGCACAAGCGTTTAACAAAAACTACCTCTTAAAAACAAACAGATAAAAGAGTTCGAATGTTGTCCAAAATGACAAATGAATTTTATTCGCTGGCTTGCATCTCCAAGTTTTCTACAGCTGGCATTAAAAAAGACAGCAAAGTCACAAACATTTTACTACATTGCAATAAAACTTTAAGATGTTTGGTAACTGGTGCTTTCCCTTGGGCGAAGTCTCCGGGCCTAACAATTTTTTAGAAAAGACCGAAAGACCGAATTTTTTAGAGGCAGTCCCGGAGACGAGAGTTAACCTGCCTGTCAAAACGGTAACTTCTTAGCATGGTAAAACTTTCGATAGACGGGAACCGATCGTTAGCTGACTAATCATTCTAATAGGGCCGGGTGAATAGGTTAAGGAAAGGGAAAGGTATCAGGCAAGTAGGAAATGCACGCAAAAAGGGTGAAATGAGCAATTATTTAGAAATATTTTATTTATTGTGTTTATCGTGAAGGTGAGAAGTTGTTAGTAATATAGAGCATAAGAATCTAGCAGAACAAAAGACCGGAAATGTTTCACTTTTACTTTCATAAAATGAACACGATACGCTCTACCCGTGACCCATTCTCATCTAAAATTGTCATTTTTAACATACTTTTCCCAGCGATGCTCTACAATTTCTACAGCTTCCTGAAAAAAGGTGTAAATTTCATTATTGATAACAGTCCAAAGTCCCGTTTTAATGAGTTGGCCCCTATTTTGATGTACTGTTCCATTCTCCACCCAGATTTTTATCCCTGTCTGTACTTCCAGCGAAATATTCTTCCCATACTGTGCGATTGTGCGCTGTCTGTCTATATCCTTCAGGAGGTTTTTGTCCTTCCTCCGTTTCCTTAAACCGCTGTCCAAATATTACCTAACCTGATGATTTCTCCTTTGGAAAGTGCATGTCTTATTCCCTCCTAATCTCAGTTATTTTTGGAAACAGATTGCTCTAATTAAATATTGATCTCGCAGAATAATTTTCAGCCAATATTTCACCATTCTTATTTTACATTCTATTGTCTCACTATGAGCCCCAAATTCTCTTTTAATTCCGCACTTCGCCGTACCTCTCCTTACCCCAAAAATCGCTTTCAAAAATACGTTCTTTCCTGATCCAGATTCTCCGTTTGCTGTCACCCACAAATTTCCACGCCACGTGTCATCGCGGACACGACTAGAGCTCAGTAAGCGGTTTCCAGTAAAGCTACCGGAAGATGGAATTCTGGTGCGTATCTCCGTGACCTTCATTCCAGGTTTGTATTTCACCGTGTCAATGTGTTTCGTCTAATACTTAAATTTTCGTTCTAGCTACGCGAAGTTCTTAACGTTAACCAGGGTATGTCCTCCAAGTCCAAGTTTCTTCCCTGCTATAGATCGCTCCTTATTGAAGGACTGAGAGTGTCTGGAGAGACAGATGTACATGAATGTTAGAAGTGGGAGGAGGTAGCAGTGTTGGCAGAGTTGTGCTGCAGACGTGTTTGCTGACCAGTAACGGATCCAAGTCTTGCTTATTTGAAAATCTCTGAATTTGTTTGTATCATCTGAATGCTGCTCTATTTCTAAGGCATCTCCTCTTCTTTTTCTTTTTCTTCTTCTTCTTCTTCTTCTTCTTGGCGCTAACACCCGGATGAGCCTTGGTCTGTCGCAGTGACCTCTGCTTCTTCAAACTCCGTCTTACGACTTCATTGGTAGAGAGCAGTATTGCGGAAGGGCATGTGATCAGTATGCCGCCACCCTGCAGATCGCCTACATTAAACGGCTCCCTAGATCTAAGAACGCCAGCTGTCTACCAGGAGTGGACCCATTTCAAAACCTGTCCAACTTGGAAAAATTCCTAAGCAAGCAAGTACCAGAAATCGAACTCTGGCCTTCTGGCTAACCGGGGGGGGGGGGGTCGAGCTTTTCTTCTAGTCAGATTAAACTATCTTGATCTGTTTTTATAAGTTTTACTCCATGCCAATTGGAATTGAAAGAAGAGCATCATACTAACATATTTCACGTGTAAATATGGAAAAGTATACATTGGTACGACCGCAAGATTCATTAAAATTAGGCTCGTAGAACTAAGTGACATTTACGTCTTCATCAGAAAGTACATTCCAATCAAAATTGTTATGGAATAAAAATTATAGCAGTAATTGCAACAATGAGATATCTGGCTAGGACTTAGAAATTGACCAGCATTCAGATAATATAAACAAAGGTAGAGAATTTCAAATAAGCAAGACATGGAATTCATCACTAGTCAACATATAACGTCTGCTCCAAAGCTCCTCTAACACTCTTATTCCCCCCACCCGCCCTGTAACAGTTAGGTACCTCTGATAGCGTCGGCAAAATTTATGATTAATAAGTTAACTTAAATCAACGACCACCGAAAAATAACCCGGTAATGATCAATTTCAATAACAACATCGTCGGCCGTGAGAGTCTAAAGAAAGTTATCTGTGGGAGCTTTTAAGCTGTGTGTTTCGTTTGAAATTTAAATGACGTGATATGAAATTAAAATTGGTTCCGCTCCTACTTCAATTTTTATCTTTCTGCTTATAATTCATTATAAAGGCATTTTAGAAAGAAAGAATGTGAAGTTAACGAATAAACTTAACACAGTTGCATTTTGACACAGAAATAACATGTTCTTAATTTAGATAACTGCTTATTATGTACCGTGCTTTCATTTTGCTATGCAATTGGAGTTTGTGTACATTGGAGGGAACCGGTTGATCTTCAGTGAACATGCGATTCCCAGTAAGACTGGAGTTAAAGTTTCGCTGACGCAGGTAATTGAGTTTGCTCAGTCGTGTTTATCACTCCAACTGGTTTAGTTGAATTTATACAGGAAATGGGTATATTTGTGTATTGTGGAGTATAATGAGAGTGAGAGAATTTCCAGGAGTAACATATTCATTGAAAAGTGTAACTTTCAAACAAATTTCGGAATTCAAGACGGTTTCATTGATAAGAAGCCGAGACCCAAAAAACCGGGTATTAACAAAGGAGAAGACTGATGAAACAGACTATGGATTAGAAACCTCCTTGAAAGTTTTTAACACGTTAAGTCCTGCAAATTGGTGTACCTGTTGGCAGTGCGGTATAAAGTCACTCAGCTGTTACATCTTTATCCACATAAAACTACTGCTGAGCAGAAATAAAACCCATGAAAGCACTGAAACAAGCTATCCAGGAGGGTGAATTGCGGTAGATGCCTCAAAAATTTTTAAAAGGATTTACGCATGTCTCACAGCGGAGGGCAGGAGCTTCGAGCACCTACCATGATGTTAGTGCTAGATTAATTACTGTTTACTACTAATACGTAACGAAAGCAGCAAAAAATGTGCGCCACGAGTTGCTAATGCGAAACATGATTTTCCTTTGCAGAAAGAGAGGCCGTTATGCAATAACTAGTGGTAGATTAGTAGTAGTAGTAGTAGTAGTAGTAGTAGTAGTAGTAGTAGTAGTAGTAGTAGTAGTAGTAGTAGTAGTAGTAGTTGATGTATTAGTAATAGCAGTAGTAGTAGAGTAGTAGTAATAGTAATATTAGTAGTAGTAGTAGTAGTAGTAGTAGTAGTAGTAGTAGTAGTACTAATAGCAGCAGTAGAAGTAGTTGATGTATTAGTAATAGCAGTAGTAGTAGTGTTAGCTGTTGTAGTAGAGTAGTAGTGGTGGTAGTAGTAGTGGTAGTAGTGGTAGTAGTAGTAGTAGTAGTTTAGTAGTAGTAGTAGTAGTAGTAGTAGTAGTAGTAGTAGTAGTAGTAGTAGTACAAATAATAATAATTCAAGTAATAGTAGTAGTAGTAGTAGTAATAGTAGTAGTTCAAATAATAATAATTGAAATAGTAGTAGTAGTAGTAGTAGTAGTAGTAGTAGTAGTAGTAGTTCAAATAATAATAATTCAAGTAGTAGTAGTAGTAGTAGTAGTAGTAGTAGTGGTGGTAGTAGTAGTTCAAATAATAATAATTCAAGTAGTAGTAGTAGTAGTAGTAGTAGTAGTAGTAGTAGTAGTAGTAGTACAAATAATAATAATTCAAGTAATAGTAGTAGTAGTAGTAGTAGTAGTAATAGTAGTAGTTCAAATAATAATAATTGAAATAGTAGTAGTAGTAGTAGTAGTAGTAGTAGTAGTAGTAGTAGTAGTAGTAGTAGATGTATCTTTATTGTTATAAATTCTATATTTATATTACAAATATATTTTATGCATGGGTCGTAAACCGTACATTCTTCAAGTATGATTAAAAATTAAAAAGAGGAACAAATAATAATACAAATAAAACAATATTAATAACAATAAACAAATAAACATTAAAATGGGGAGAGCGATATTTACGGATATATTATAATATTTATAATTACAGAAAATAAATTGTTTTCGCGCACTTTGGTTAGAAAATACCCATATTCAACCAATTATGTAGTTCGCAAAAACAGAACCCAGCATGCCAGTCTTCTAATTGTCTTAAAAAGTTTTCAGGAACCGCGTTTTTCTAAGGTGTCTCCAATAGGTACATTCTGCCAGAAATGTACCCATTTCTCATCCCCTCCACAAAATGGGCAGATTCTCCTACCAGAACTATCTGCTATTTTTTTTAGCCTTCCAAATTCCCAGTCTAAACCAGGCCATTCCTGATCTTGCCTTTCTCTCTAGAACGAGCATATTATACTCTTTATCCCGGATTAGTTCAATTTAATTCGATAGGCTAACGGAGACTTTCTGTTAGTCTGCCTAGGTTTCTTGCCTGTTGATAGTCTTTAGCCTTGTTCTATCCTTTTTCCATACATTTTTATTCTTTGCATTGCCATATTAAACCCAAACAATTGCTCTGAGACCTACTTCCATCTTGCTCAGATCTCATAGTTAGATGTTCTTTCAGAGGGCTCGAGAGCCCTTTTCAAAAAATCGACTTGAATTTTATTTACATGTTCAGCTCTCCCCCCATACCCATATTTCATCCCATATAACTGAATAGACTTGAATCATAGCATTGTACATCTTCTGCAATGTATCTACTGGTATATCTGGAACGTGAGTCGGAACACACAGTAACTCATTTAGTTGACCTCGCGCTTTATAATTAATAGCAGATAAGTGCTTATTCCATCTCCATACATATTAAAGCTTACTCCTAAATAACAAAAATGTTTAATATTTTGTATTTCTTGCCTACTATAGTAATATTTTCATCTCTGCCATAAACGTAGTAATTTTTAAACGTCATTGTTTTGGTTCTGTTAACATTTACTATTATATGCTATTTCAGGCAATACTCTTCTAGGACGTGAATGCCTTAGAATTAAAAAGTTAACATACAAAAGTACAGGAACGTATGTAACGTCAATAATAAAGCATCATCTAAAAGTTTCCACACAGGCATGTTATGCAACACTGGCGATGTGATTTTCATACAAGATTTTATGTTTTAAATTGCAAAGGTAGGCTGAAAAATATGTACGTAAATTTTAATGAGTAGAGACGTGGAGAAGTCATTAGGCATTAAAACTCAGGACAAAGTGGAGGGCATCCGGGTGAAGGAAATGTAGACATGAAGAAGCTTGCAAGCTGGCGGCGGGAAAAGAGAATCTTTCTCTTGCAGAATTAGTCTTTTTAAAGGTAAGAGTAGATCTTAAGGAAAATAAGAGAGTAAAAACATGCACATAAAGAGCATAAACAGAAAAGAAACGGAGGTAAAAACTTGTGAAAATATCGAATGAATAGGAGAAGAAAAGAGCAAAAGGCGCGTAAGCGGAGAAGAGCCATTTACTGTTGAGAGTCACTTAGCGCAGGCTTCCGTTCTTTCACTTGCATTTCGTGAGTCAGACAACAATATCGTGATGAACCTTTAAATAGCAGCTGAGGCGTTGTGTCAACATCGACGCGCAACACAAATGTCAACGTTTATAACCTGAAAGCACTATTGTGCAAAGACTATTGATTACGTTTATTAGTCTATTTTATTTATAAAGATCCCATATGAACACTTTTTGGACATGCATCGGCTGTTGTGTTTGCACATGTCTTATTATACATGAAGCAATAAATTAACGATTATGCTGAGTTTATTCGGGCACTATGGAGGGTTATTCATACATTTGTTTCGCAGTAAGTGTGACACCATCCTGCTGAAACAAGAAATCTTGAATTCGGTGGAAATAAGGCCACAAACTTCTCTTAGCATCATGTTGTATACATCTCTATTAACTGTCACAGCTTGTCCTGACCCATCTTCAAGAAAATAAGGGCCGATGACACCAACCGTCCAAAACCCACTTCAACCCGTCACTCGCCATGGATGCATTTCTCTGTCTTGAATAAGTTGGCGAGCTTCTCATTCATTTGGGCTTCATATCGCCTTAGAATCGCGCGAAGTCGCTTGACAGTTGCTGCATAACTTTCTCTGTACTGAAAAAACTTTTTCACAGCACACGTTATTAATTTGTAAACTGCTTCAAGACGACACACACAATGAAGAAATGCAGGCTGAAGCAACAATCTGAATATTGACGGATATTAACATGATAAAAACAGCGTCGAAAACCGAAAAAAAAAAAAAAAATAGCGGGCGATTCAAAACCGGCGCGTTTTTTGAACCATCATTTACATTTGAATCTAATCAAAAACATGTCAATCTAATTATATGCATGCCAGCAATTTGTCAATTTAATTGCATACATGTCAAGCTAATTTAATACATATCAAACTAATTTAATTTATATCTATCTAATTAAATATATACCCCTTAATTAAACACTGTCTACATAATTAACTACATGACCCATAATATAATATATCTCAAACTAATTAAACACAGTTAAATCTAATTAATTACATGTCAACATGTTTAATTGAATTACAATACAGTTAAATACATGTCAACTGCAAAAACTAAACCGTGTGAATCTTCTCAACCCCGGATTAGTAACTAGGTAAACCCTTCATTTTACAGACGATGCGAAATGCAGGTGTTCACCAGCCCGTCCGATTATACCTAAGATATTGCTCTCTGTTGATGTGTTAAAGGTTAACATGCTGAATCTTCATGGCGAAGGTCCGGGGATCAAATAACGGCACGGATACATATATTTTTATTGTTTTTAGAACGTTCTAGAAAAACATGTTTTGTTTTCGAATGCCTAGAACATTCTAGACAATGAATCAGCATGGTGGATAGTTCAGTATGATGTCATAGTCATTGTTCTTAAGTGTACTACTTTGCGAACCAGAGAGGATAACAACGAGCACAATATGGACTTCTTGCAACCTTTATCTTGTGCACATGCCATACCGAATGAATTTGTAGACCCTCAGAACTATTTATTGTCTTTCTTTTGTATATAAGAATATCTTTAAAAACTAAAATATCATTAATTTCTCATTGATGCAATGTTATACGTATTTATATACTATGTTCAATAAAGCCGATTCTAATAACTATTTGTGATTGCATTTAAAGTCACATAATTAAACTCATGAAGTGAAACGATACCACAAAAAACTTTTATTTATCTCTTCCGTGCCAAACCATCAGCTCCCGTAAAATTAATCTTAAAAAAGTACTTTAAAGTAACACCGCACCTTCATCGCTAAAGGCACCGCCACGAATAGCCGAGGTCGTTAAGGCACGGACTCTGAGCGAGAGGTCTGGGGTTCGAATCCTGCCAGGACCGTCCTCCCTGACTGAGGTTTTCCCAGGTTTTCCTCAGTCCTTATAATTGGAAAATGTCGGGGAGGTACCCTGAACTTAGCCTGGAATGTTTCCTTCTTTAAAAAAAACCTTTTCTAATATATTATTTCATCTCATGTATCACCAGTGTTCATCGCATATGGTGCCTCAGTAGTAAAAACGGGAGTTAAAACACCATTCAAAAAAAAAAAAAAAAACCGCTAAAGGCCAGCTGCGCTAGGAGAACACAAGTCATATCACGCAGAGTCGTACAAAGCAATCAATTCGGCCGAAATTGATACGACGTGACATAGTGGACAATGTTCACGGTATAGCCTGTAAAATTCACTCGGTATAAACTACAGCACTTGTCTAAGTTTCTCTTAAATGTTTAACTGTCAGGCGGCAGCGAACAAAGACTACTGCAGGTAAGACGAGAAGATCCCGTTGAAAGTACAATCGCAGTTAATGTGATAGGGGGATATGCAGTATATCAAAACACGAGCAGACTCATTAAACAGGGACTCGCTTTGTTTAGGCTTGGCATGGCGGAAGATTAGGAAAGTGGTTTGAAAATCTGTCCCTTATGTGGAGATGAAGAATTGTCATATATCTTGAATTGTAGCAACGCTGAGGAGTAAAGGAAGAAGTACCTGCCGCGGTTTCTTTACTGAAGGGCAAGAGGCAGCTGGGCTCTGCTGGCAGGCAAGAATGAGACAGGTAAATTCCTGTTCTCTAAAGTTTGCTCAGCTAGTGTCAATCTTCTTTTTCTGAATAAATTTTATTCATTTATTATATATGTTATTGGTGGTAGTTTTTCTATGAAACTGTAACCGTCACCAAAAGGGAAATAAATACTCTTGATAGGTACCTAAGTCTTACTAAAATTCTAAACGCACAATATGTGAAATATACAAGAGAATCTGAATAAATATCTTATGCTATTGTCTGTTGTGATTGTGAATAGAAATCTTTATCCCGACGCGGTAGAACTGTGCAGAAGTTATGAGAGATGGAGACATGAGTGACATATCTTTCTGTCAGAGATGGACTGGCACCAGGTTCCAATATCAGTGTACCTATAGTTGTCTAAGTTATGTATATGTTGCACTAGAGACAAACAACCCATTAACTTTAACATTTTTGGTGACCCTACTCAATCATATGATATCCAGTAGTAAGACACGTCCTTAAACCCTATCACTGTCAAAAGTGTTACTCATGCTATTTCTGAAGTATGATTGGTGAATAGACCGCGTCCATAGCTCCTTATTTGCCAGTGACAAACTAAACAAGACGGGAGAAAAACTCTGGTTGCTCTCTCTCCGAAACCGCAACCAGAAGCAGGGAGTGATAAATTACGTTGGAGACAAATGAGCAAGGGAGGGACAGAGTTCATTTGCTGCTTGTTGTGCGGGTAACATGTAGCAAGGCGCAGTAGGAATTAAGAACGGGCTAAATTACTGCTATGTAAGCCCTTGATGACGGTGGAAAGGGGGCGCCTTTATAATTGCTGCTGCTGCCTTCTCCGAAACAATAAACTATCAACACTAGCATTTTTAAGTGAGGCTGGGAAAGGTGGCCTCCGTCTTCAGACACTGCATAAAGGAGATGTGTCGAGCATCTATTGTAATCTTTCAAAGAATTTGAGAGATATTGCATGATACGTGTTTCGGGTTGGATTATTTTAAACCTCACGTTTTAGGCTTTTTATTGAACAAAATTCATGTTAATATTTACATAAAAATATCACTATTGTAGAGAGTTTCAGTTCATTTTTAACATACGTGATCATATTTCTCACTTATTTACACTATTTATTTTCTCACGTACATTATTTTTAAAAACTTTACAGCTGAAACGCATTTTTACCTGCAAGAATAATTCCCAAGCCAGAATCTAAGGCATATTTCACAATTTAAAACCAAACACGGGACATCTATCATGCCGATAACAAATCGAATTAATTGAGAATCGTGCGTAATAACCACTGGACAGTATTGTTGTGTTTGAGTACCGTGTGTAATAATCACAGAGAGTATTGTTGTGTTTTATTGAGAACCGTCTGTAATATCCACCTGACAATATTGTTGCTTTTAATTTTATTTGCGTGGTAAAACTGCTACGTGTGATTGGATATTTCACAGTATCAAAACTAAATCATGAATTTTCTTGCCTAGAGGGAAATACTGGAGCCCGCAACGTTAAGTAGCTTTTTCTGTTAATGCAACAACTCCAAAAAATTATAGATAAAAAAAGAAAAGATGCCATAATAATTGAGACTCTTTAACTTTTCAGAATCAAAACGCAATAATTATAACAATATTTATTTTGCCTTGCTACTTTTTAAGCGAAATATGTTTACAATTTATAAATGCAGGGCTGGATGTGATTTGTCTGCATCAGCTACCATCTAGCATCACGAAAATATTTGGCGAAATACTCCAAGTACAAACCTGTATACTGTCCATCCGCTACAACCAAGTAAAGTAACCATGTAGTCATATACCGGAGTGCTTTATTTCTGTGCATAATGTTCAACTGTAACAAATTTATTGCTATCAGTTTCCAGGAACCACCACTCCATCTATCGAACTTATTAGAAACCCATGTCCAGAATACAGTCGTTCCATTATCCAATGTTGTAAGGAATTGGGTTGCTTACATGCTGAACAAAACGGGACTGAACCATATGACGGTCTAATGTAGGAAGTATTTCGTTGATAATTTCATAAGCTGCTGCAAGTCAGCGTTAATTCGAATGTTTTTTGCGATATAGCTTTCTTTTTTGTTTTAAACTTTGAGAAAGTTACTAAAAACGTGATTATGTTCTAACAATTACTCAATGGGCATTAAGGCCCAGTTGTATAAAAGTGGCAAACTGGATATTACTTTGAACTATAATTTATGAAGTAACTAGAGGTTAGTTATCATTTCTGTTGCATAAAAATAACCTCAGACACGTAACCTCGAGTTGCAGTAACCGTCAAACCAACGCAACACAGCAAAATATACAGAAATTCTATTTGGAGCAAGTTGATGTTCAACTGTTCTATCTAACAAAATCAGTAAATATTCAGTTTTCCGCCTCCTAGACAATGCTTCCCCCCTTAATATGTTTTGAATTGAACTGGTGCTAAGATAAAAGGGAATAATTGAGAGAGACAGGAAAAAAAACAAACAAAACAGATTCTATCTTAAATAAGGATAAAAAATGTATATGAGGGAAGAGAATTGCCAGAGTATAATAAAATGTAGGAAAGTTGCGGATGTTATAGAAACCTAGCATCAGTTTCTTTGCATCTCCCTCTTCGATTAGGCATTTAATTAACTAAGATTCAGAGCTGCAATTGCTCTACTGACTTTATGTCGTTCCCTTCTCCACTTTGAATACATCTCCAATAACTATTTGGAAGCTCCCTGTCGCATGGAACCTTAAAGTAAGTGGTATCATAAACATCGAATACAAAGCATGATTTTCCTTAGTTTGTGATTGTAATCGGGGATGTAACAACTATTCCAGTTTTTCGACATCTTTTGCTAGGCGAAATCACATTTTGAAAATTTTGTCATTCGGTTCTAGGAACGGATTATTTCTTTCATGAAATACACGAAGAGCACGGTGAAATTCATCTTCGGGTGAGTTGTAATAATGAGAAATTTGTATAATACGCCGATTGTAATGTTAGCCTAATATAACTCACAATTGAACGCAACTTAGCTGTTATTGCGCGGAAATAAAAAGTGAAACATCATGCAAAATTAATATAAACGTAATTAACCGTTTTATTCATTAATGAAGCTGTTATTCTGTACTCTGGAAAATGTTTATTTAACAATTCCTAAATTTCAGTTAAGCTTTAACTTGTGAAATTTCTCAAGTTAGATTTAATTTGAGGTTAAGACGAAATAATCTTAGATTAATGTTTATACAACCAAAATTTCCAAGTTAAGTATAACTGATGGTTAATTTTGTGCCCTAAACTCAAGTTAACTCTTTACAACTGGCCCTTAGAGAAATAGTTGGAAATTGTTGATATAAAGTTTTTTAAAAGTATTTAATCTGTACTTACACACATCCTAATTGAACATTTGAACAATAAATCTACCGAATTTGAGAAAACATTTGAAAAAAAAGTTAAAATACAGCTGTTAGCTGTTTTTGGATATTTTCACTTCAAAGTGTAATTTTATCGCGCAGAAGATGCTAAATTTTTCCTTTGAGTATACGCAATGATGGACTAGCCTTATTGATTTTATTTCAGCCTGTCATGCTTATAGGGTTGCTAACATGACTACTTATATAAACAAATCTTATAAACGATTTTAATAATTATTATGTAATATCACTAATTGCGCTTTGACCTTATTTTGACATTATGAGGAACATGAGGAACATAAATATATGTGTAATACAGTATAAAAAGGGCCTGCATATCCTGAATTAATTACATAGTTTTCATTTTTTAAATTAAATTTAATCTCTTTCTGGGTGCTGAAATATCAATTTATTGTAACAGCACGCTGATTTGACGTGATTCTTACACCAGCATACCCTGGAAAAGCCCAATCTCGTCAGAACGAATTTAACTGCACTGGCCACCTGTTCCGTAGCGGTTGTCATGGCAATGTTAGAGGCTTGCTTTATGCTCCGAGATAGCAAGTACATTCCAAACCGAGAATCGAACAGTGAGCAGCATCTAGAGCAGGGAGAACTGTGTGTGGTCGATTGGCCGCCCCGCTTCCATAGCAACTCAGAAGCATCCGTGAATCGAAAAGTATTGCCAACTTGCTAGATATATTTTTGAGACTTGTTTAGCTACAACAATTTTTAAATTTTACATTTATTGGTATTATGATTTATCTACTTTTTTTATAGTGTATAGCTACAAAATCAAAACTTTTCCGAGATGACATGCTGGGTTGTTCTGAGATTACTATTAAAATTATATGTAATGTGCTGAAAGTGCTTTTAATGAATGAATGAATGAATGAATGAATTGATTCATTCATTCAAACAGATTTAGTTTATGTGTTTTTTGTTTTCCGCCATTGTATACGCTATCATAATGTTGGTGTTATATGTCAAATAAGTGCATTGAAATGTACTGAAACCAATCAGTGTGCATACAAACAGTCGGAATAGAAGTATTCTTTAAGGTATTTAGCATACAAGAAAAAGCTGCGTGTGTCTTATGGCTGGCGGAACCAAATGTACATGAAGAAGCAGAGGGGAACACAATAAAGACCACTTTTCCTTACCAGTAGAAAAATTCTCGGAGGTGATAGGAGCTGCTACAGCTCCAGTCGGAGGAAACCCAAGATAGTGAGATAGAGCTTTTTTTTCTGCTGAAATCTAAGGGAATTGCCACTGTTACAGTGATTTACCCGCCCCCATCAATTTATATTTACAAAAAGGAGGTGAACGTAGGCCGTCAGGCTGTAGCGAGCCGCAGCAAACCACTGGATCCACCGGTTTCTAGGATTTAACCGAGGTTAGCGTTAAGGCTACTGTATATGCAGATATTAATTAATTGCGAATTCCTATAAAACAACACGTGGTAAAATTACAGTGATTTACTCGTTCCAATCAACTTGTATGTACGAATAGGAGGCTAACATAAGCCATTAGGCCGTAGCGAGCCGAAGCAAACCACTGAATCTACTGGTTTCTATGATTTACCCGGTTAGCATTAAAGTTAGTGTGTGTATATATAAAATTAATTGTGAATTCCAATAAGAAAACACGCAGTGAAAAGTGAAAAACTCAGTTTTTAATAAGGAACCACATATTGCAGTCAGAAAGTTACGGAGGACAACGCATAGTTTACACTATCTTTAATAAAATATTAAAGCACGCGATATTTAACACTTTTACAAACGGCTACGCAAACACCTATTCCGCTATTTCCCGTTCGGCACTGAGGAGTTCCTCGCTCTCCGCTGTCACTCGGCACTGGAGCTCTCACAGCTTTAGTACTTATGAGAATTATTCTCTGGGTAAGGGTAAGCCAAAGATCCACATATGAAAACAATATCAGACGATGATACAAACAGTTCCAGGCCCCTGTTTCAGAAAAATATGATCGTAATTACAAATGTATTAGTACAAGCCCTTTCAAAGCATGGACTTGTAACTTTCTGTTCCAAGAATGAACTGCAACACTTGTAAAGTATTAGTAAAAAGTTAAAGCGACGTCTTATGCAGGATGGGGCATGGTTGACACATTGTAACTTTAAATACAGATTTACACTTTATGTTAGATTTCATTCAACGTGTAATGTTAACCGCCACGCGTGGCCGAGGTCGTTAAGGCGCGGACTCGTGAGCGGGAGGTCTGGGGTTCGAATCGTCATCCATGACTGAGGTTTTTTCCAAGTTTTCCTCAGTCTTCATAACTGGAAAATGCCGGGGAGGTACCTTAAAATTAGGCCTGAAACGTTTCCTTCCTTAAAAAAATCCTTTCCCAATGTATCATTTCATTTCTAATGTATCACCAATGTTCACCGCCTGTGCTGCCTCAGTAGTAAAAACGGGCATTAAACACCATTAAAAAAAGTGTACTGCTTAGTTGAAATACCTGCAGAGGTCGTGTAGTCGCAATATCTCAAATATTTTGTTTCTCAGTTAGCGTTTCGCTAAGGCCGAGCGTTTATTTATTGCGCAGCGTGTTAAAGTAGTTCTACTTTACGCTGAAAAGTGTTACAGCAACTCAAGAAGATTTAGAGTAATATTCCACATGCGTTGGGCTCCATCAAGAAACACAACCCTCAAATTACACAGGAAATTAGAAGAAGAAGAAGACAGTTTGTTGGAATGGAAACGAACTCGGACAAAGCACCTGTTCATTCACCTCAATACATCGCAGTGACGTACAAACAAGTCAGTCCGGCAATCAGCAAGGGGAATGGGGATATCGCGCCGTTCAGTACAAAGAATTTTACACGATGATCTCAAGCTCTTCCCTTACACAATCTGACTGAACAGAACAAATAGAGAAGACTGGAGCATGTGTTATGGGCAGAAAGAAAATATGAAACATTTTTCAACCCATGGTTCTGCTACAAAACTTATTTCCACCTAAACGGAAAAAGGTCCTATTCTGGGACAGAGAAAACCCTCAAAATGTCTACGAAGAAACGACACATGGGGGAAAAGTGACAGTTTGGATAACTCTATCCAGTCATGGCTTAACCGGATCAGATTTTTTCATTCAATCTATCAGATGTCCAAATTTAAGGCATTTTGGAAAACGAATTTGTATCACATCTTCTTGCCACCAATTTTCCTTTTAACTCCCAGTGGTTTATGCAAGATGGCGCAACACCTCATACAGCTAAAACAGTACTGGATTTTCTGCAGGAAATATCTGGCAATCGTGTGATGTTACATTGTTACCCGCAGCACCATCATGCTGCATTTTTTGGCCTCCTTTAAGTTCAGTTTTAAACCCACGTGACTTTGGTGGGGATATTTGGAAGACAAACTGTACCTTTTGAGGCCACAGAATGTTATGGAACGGATTGTGTAGTTGTACAATGATTTATAATATTTTATTCAAGTACTAAGTAATTACAGTATTACAATCTTCATAGTTTGGTTACAACCCTGGCTCTCATCCAGGCCATAAAAATCTGACATGATAACAGTAATGAACAGTCTAAAATAACCCACGCAATAAAATGCCATACTATTGATTAGTTCAATGAGATAAATGAAGACTTGTGCCGAAAAGATGTTAGGGATTGTGTACTCGCTTTCGTGATGTCCACTGCAATGGAGGGCGCATTGAGCATGTGATGAAGTGAAGTGCATTTAACTGGATCATATTACCTGTGGGTAAAATTTGAAACTTTTCATTACAGAAATGAAAATAATGTTGTGACAATATTAAAATATTCTTCCGCCAGCCTGCAAGCGCAAGATGGAAGATCAATTGTTTGCCACACGTTGCCATTCCTTGAATGAGGTTATGTCCATTTCTTAGTAATATATTTGTATTTTTTTAATGTAGAGCGGATTACTATTCCTGCTAAATGAGTTTCGTATTTTTATCAGAAATAATGATAATTTAAAAATTTTATTATGCATTTGTCAACATTCAAGCATAATAGTTCACTTTCAGACGACGATTGCGTACAGCTCTCAGGCTCAATTTCATTCGTCGAGAAATGTCAGAAGAACGAGATTTCCGAATTGCACTGGGTCATTAATTTTTATTATTCAATTTCATCATTTTTATTTAAATAAAACTCTTTATATTTTTGTCAATTATATGCTCATTGTAAGTAAACATTGTGAAAATGGCATCAAAAGAGAACGAGGAATAAAGAACTTATTTTCAAGCCCTGTAGTAGCAATCTTGAAAAAAAAAAAGGAAAAAAAATCTGGACTGAAATACGCATTTAAAAGAGAAAAGGTCAATATAGTCATAAGTTGTACTTTAACTGTACGCAATCCTCCTTTACGTTATACTCAAATACCGAGTTATTTCTTCATACATTCCTTTTCTCATCATTATGGTAACTTTCGCTAATACTTAGGTCAACAGAATTATAAAAGTATTATAATTTACTTTAGTATTTGAGGTTGCTAATATTCCTACTAGTAGAAAAACAAGTTACAAGTGCACGACAAATGTTAATACTTCTGTGGAACAGAACAACGAAAAATCACTTGCAAATATGGAGTTGTAAAGTACAAGCATAGCAGAAACTTTTGTAGAACAGAATTTCACTAATAACTACAAGTTACAGGCCATTAGACCATACTTTTGCAGCACAGGACCCAGAGACATGTATTGTATAGACAGGAACAGGTGAAGAAAAGGTTGAAAGAATCCGACAAGTCCTTGGAAGTTAATTACACGCCGTTGTTGATTTGGTTTGTTTACGGACGCTCTTTAACATCTCAGATCATCAGCGTCCCATTCAATTCAGGGTGTGAAACGGCCGACAAATTTTGCTTAGAGACCTCTTCTTTCACGCTTAAGGTTGTTTTACGTGCCATAAGTCTATGATACGGGACCCACGGCTTTACTTCTCTTCCGAAGGGATTTTTTACTTAGGATTTTTACGCCCGAAAAAAATCCATCGACTCTGACTGGGATCGAACCCGCGACCTTGGGTTTATGAGGTAAGTATAGTTACTACTTCAACTTATGTGGACCGCCTGTGGTGCCTCAGTAGTAAAAACGGGCGTTAAACACTACTCAAAAAAAAAAAAAAAAAAAAAAAAAACTTATGTGGTACACTGGTGGATCCCGCAAAGGGCTACAATCGGGTGCAGGAGTACATGGCCGATTTCCAGGGACTAATTTCAATACAAATCTGGGTAAACATTGTACAGTTTTTCAGGAGAGATTTATGCCATCCTAAACTGTGCCTATAGAGGTCTGGAGAAGGGTTATCGAGGAAACAAATTCTCATCCTCTTAAATACTCAAAGTGCACTAAAAGCACTTTCCTCTGACCAGGTGCGATTTAGACTGGTATGGGAATGTCAAAATGCCTTGTTTTCACTGGCATCCTGCAACAGCTTCGATCTGCGGTAGGTGCCGAGTTATCAAGGCATTTATGAAAATGAAATGGCAGATTAGATGGAAAAAAGGGGGAGCTGATACAAATTTTTTCGCCCTGAGCCCGTAGTCAGAATCACCCGTACTGCCAAGACCGCAGTCAACTCATGGATTGGAGATAAGCGCCAACTAAGGTGGCAAACCTATCCTGGACAGATTCAAACTAGGAAATTCATCTTAGGTCCACATCAAGAATCTCTCCTCATCCCTTCTCCAATTGGACAGAGGAGGAATAAGGAAAGTGATTGCGCTGATTACTGAACATGATCACTTCAAAAAACATCTACGAAAAGTGGGACTCTATAAAGATGAACCCACTTGCAGAACGTGTAAACAGGACGAGGAATCTGCCTCACACATCCTGTTTGAGTGATCAGTCCTCGAAAGAAACTTGTTCTCTCTATAACCAGGGAAGATCTAGGAAAAGATGACAACAATGGAACCAAACTTGTATAGGAACGGATTTTGAAGACACCCCTCCCAATGGGGTAGCACAATAAGCCTTAAGGTTGACGTGCTGGATAATTTTATTATTTATTTAAGCTCCATCAAATTCCACCGATATCTTACGTAATCAAATATAATGGTTACCACTACACCACCAGGACCGACAATTATACGCCGAAAGCTTTTTTAAAGTCACCTGTGCATAGCGTCGTGCTTGAAGTTACATCCCTATAAAATTCAACTCGCATGCAATGGTTAAGGTCATAGAGTTCAATACGCTATTAGCGAGCTACAAGGACTTGATGATGAAGCAACATTGCAGCAAGTGATTGTGCAAATCGCCACAATTGCCAATTTTGGGGTCGGAAAATTCACGTGCGACATACTCCAAAGGTCAACATTTGGAGAATGTGGCCCAATGAATAGATTTTAGTTACATTCTAAATTCCTGAAACCAGCACCAACTGGAAATAGAAATGGACGACGCTGAGCTATAGATCATCTTTCACCAAGATGGGGTACCGCCCCATCTCAAATTGCGTGCTAGAGAGCTGAAACATCGATTTCTAGACTGGTGCATTGGCAGAAAGGAACTTGTACCATATCCCGCAAAAAGTCATGATCTTATCTACTTGAGTGTCTTTATCTCAAAAACAAGGTTTACGGTGAAATAAATAAGAATCTTGATTATCCTAAGCAATGATTGTACATTCCAACACATTCATACAGGAAAAAAACTACATATAGTCCATAAAAATCAATATTGAAAAATTAGTGTCTAGGGAAGAACAAAGCTCTCTATAAAATACCTACAATGAGACCATAGCAAGAAAGGGAGCTGATGAAATCGCATCAATGTTGCTTGACTTTTGTTTCTATCGCCTGGACCCATCGGTTCGAAATTTGCAAATGTTTATGCCCCGGCCAAAATAAAATTATATCATTATCTCATTCATACCATGGTTCATAAGCACAACGTAAAAGTGACTTTTCCCAACAGAGGCTACAACTATACAGAATATGACAAAAGTATGGGTTTAATAAATCAAAAACCCGCGCTGAAACACCCATTGACTGGAATGAGCACATCAGAAGACGCAGCGTGAAACCATCTCCCTTCAATATCATTGAGAGTTCCCGAGATATTTTTAAATCGCTGTGTTCGTATCTTAATAAAGAATACAGAAAGACATGTCCAATGAACACAAGAGAAACACGAGAAATTGTAGCTGAAAAAACCTCTTCTAGAACTATAACCTACAATAGCTCCTGGGAGTCCCGGGTTATTGAACAGCCTGCCCCTTCCTATTCAAGTTTAATTCCACTTTCCAAGGCTAAATATGATGATGTGATTCTGTTCCGAAAATGCCCAGCTCTATTATTAAAGGTTAACTGTAACAGACAATGAATACTTTTGATTATTAATTAACATGAACAAATAGCATGACACCAATTAGAGAAGAAGGGTCTGTTAGAAAACTACCTTAAGAATTAGAAAAAAAAATTCTATATATCTAATGTGCTTAATTCTGTAGCTTTTTTAAAGTTCGAATTACATTCCTGTAAAAAGCAAAAAGTGAACTTGGATTATTTTCCCCTTTTGCCCTTCAATTGCAACCTACTCCAGAAGAACTAATTAGATGATAACTAATAAAAAGTATCCAAACACCTATGCTATAATACGGTCTGAAAATACTTCAGCACCTAAACCTAAGCTTTTTTTTTCAGTCATATTAAACAGCAATTAAAATTAGGTTTGTTTCCTATACTTTTTATGAAATTAGAATTCTCTGGGTTAATTTATTTTAACTTAAATCTTATAAATTTATAAGAGAATTTTATTAACTTTTTAATAATTCTCTCATAACTAAAAGGGAAAAGACAGATATAACATAAAAATGAGTGAGACAGTTCTGCTTAAATTTTATGGATTATCACCATCGCTACAGTTATTCTATGATCACCAGTTATAACACACTACATAATTATTCACTAGGCTACTTGTTTGTTCAACAGTGCTTCATCAAGTTTTACACATCCCTTGCTGCAAAAGTTGGGACAGGTTCTGAAGTAGCAAAAGGTCTCCAGATAATTGGACCCACGGTTGGGGTCATCGCATAATTCCCAAAAGAAAACGGCAGCATCTCATTTCCGAAATGGACCTCGGATCGGGCAGGTGGAGGGTTGCTGCATGACGAGGGGTGAAGAGGTGGGAGGCGTTCACGTCCGTCTTGTACCCGGCTAAGCTACGTCACTTCTGTACACTCATCTTCATAGTTCCTTGCCATTCTCCCAGAACGAAAGCACTCGCAATGAAGCCAACCAACTTTCTTACCCAACCAAAACTGTACAAAGCAGCAAATATGAAAAGTATTCAGATAGTAAAGTGCTTACTGTTAAAATACTTCACATTATTTACTTACTTGCTGTAAGAGATGTTACCTTTGTAAATTATTGCAGTATAGAAATTAGCTAAGAAAGACAATCTCATATAAAAAGGGAGCAAGAGCTATTTACAAGCAGAACTTTCTTCTTGATCTGCATCCGCACATGGCAGTAAGACACGCCAGTCATCTGTTCCTTCGATAACACGTTCCCCTTACATTTGTATTTGCAAGACCACGATCAAGATAACATTACAATATTGCTTTTATTTCATAATGATACCAGGCTGTGTTACTTCCATGGTGTGCGTATTTCGCCACGCATTTCTGACACCTTTTAATGAATTTTGTAATCACTTGCCAGAGCTTTACTTTTGTAACTCTTCCAATTTCTGTCACGAAATGTTCTTTAAACTCCTCTACAGATAGCGGTCCTTACTGATTTCTTTTATTTTATCACAGTTCTAGGGATAACTATTCAATTCAACACATTACAGACGAAGAATTTACTTCATTAACACACTGGTTTTTGCTGAATGGTGTTTAAGGCCAGTTTTTACTACTGAGGCATCACAGGCGTTGGACACTGATGATACATGATATGAAATGATAAACTGGGAGAGCATTTTTTTTTAAGGAAGGAAATGTTCCAGGTTTAATTTTAGGATACTTCCAACTTCCCTCTCTTCTCTATGCCATTAACCTTCTTTATCGAGTCTTCGTTAGAAAATATATTCCCGATTTGAGAGAGAGAGAGAGAGAGAGAGAGAGAGTGTGTGTGTGTGTGTGTGTGTGTGTGTGTGTGTCTCTCTCTCTCTCTATTATGCACCACCATTTGCAGACAGACGTTCACCTTCTGCTGGGATTCAGTAATTGTGGTGGTACATTTAATGTATGTAATGTAAAATGTAACTAACAGAGCTGGCAACAATGGACCTTAAGCTATCAAAATATACGTTAGTGGAGGTTTGAACCTGCATAGTTACTGTCGTACAGTATGCTGAGTTCAGTTCTGTGTCAATAGTAGGTGAAGAATTATGAATATTTCTGAAGAAAACGAGATACTATATTTTCACACGCTATAAGCTAGCGAAAGAGTGAAAAAATTCACAAGGATTTGGTAGCTGCTCATGGTTATTAAATGTGTTCATAAACCCACTGCAAGATGGGTTGATCATTTGAGAGCGACGAGAGATTTTGAAAGACAATCCCCACATTTGCTGGCCTCCGGAAGCTGTGAACGACAGAACAATCGAAAGACTGAGGGACTAGGTGGAGGAAAATGGCCATATTATTGTTGAAATGCTAAATATAAGCGGATTTCAGTGTTGGTAGCATTGATAGTAAATTCCACGAACATTTAAAGATACTAAAAATCTGGACAAAATGGGTTCCACATTCCCTAACCAATAAATAAATAAATAAATTAATTATTTAAAAACGCCTGTATACGCCACCCTGATATCTGGTTACCTAAACCAGGGCGTGTATATCAAAATTTTCATTTATATTATAAGTTATACAATACAATAATCTCTTATATTATTTTACAGATTTTCCTAATAACTAGATTCCCTAACCAATAAAGAGAAGAACAAGAGAAAGGAACGAGTAAGAATGAAAATGAATGAATGTATTTAACGCCCGTTTTTGCTACAGAGGCACCGCAGGCGATGGACACTGGTGATACATGAGATGAAATGATATATTGGGAAAGGACTTATTTTTAAGGAAGGAAACGATCCAGGCCTAAGTTTAGGGTACCTCCCCGGCATTTGCCATTTATGAGGACTGAGGAAAACCTGAAAAAAACCTGCCATGGAGGACGGTCCTTGCGGGATTCGAACCCCAGACCTCCCACTCACGAATCCGCGTCTTAACGTCCTCGGCCACTCGTGGCGGAACGGAATGTGTAAGGAAATTGCTGAGCACATTTCTACCAAATGGTTCTAAACGTTTGACAGATATATGCACTGGCGATGAAATTTGCATTTATTACTATATCACTCCATATAAATGTCATTAACTGCTAGTGGGTAAATGAGAATGACCCAAGACTATTGTTTTGCGACAAGGTTTTCGCTCTCGGAAGCGAATGTTCATTGTTTTCTTCAACTATGAAGAGTCATTAGTGATTGACTGCCAGAAAGAATGACAATGAATGGAGAATACTATGGCACATATATTTCGATTCCTTTATCTGGAGAACTGAGGCGCCCAAAGATAGGAATTGCATGGCCGTGCTTTAGTACGATATGATAAAGCATCTGCTAACAGAACAGTTGAACATTTGATCCCCCAAAGTAAGGCTGGAGGACCATTCAACCTACAGACCTGACCTTGCACCGTGCGACTTCTGGTTGTTTCCTCGAGTGAGATCTTACATTGCTGGAAAACTTTTGAAAAGAGTGCAGGACCTTGATCAAGCTAAAAATTCAACTCTGATTACAATATCTCAGTCCGAGCACGGTAATGATTTTGATATGCATTTAACTGTGCGTGTGTGTGTTTGTGGAGAGATGGAAATTACTTTGAAGGGCTTGTGAGACTGAATTTTTGAATTCAATCCTTAGCTTAAACTTTAAGGTGACACTTGCCAAACTTTTAGATGGCCCTCGAACATAGTAATTTTATAGCATAGCATTCACATCTCTGTACGATATTTTTCTCCTTTCCCCACTTCGATTATCGCATAATAGATATTGTTTGGTAAAACTATTCTTTAAAAGAACACATATATATATATATATATATATATATATATATATATTTCAGAGATCAGTAATTTAAGAAGATTATAAAACTAAGCCCCTAACTTTTCTATATTTTAGTAAAATTTAGAAATGTTATACTTTCTTGGCCAAGCAAAGAGGAGAAAAAAAAGTAATGATGATAAGAACGTATATACTGTTTATCTGCCATTCAGAAACCATCAATAAATTAAAAACCGAAATTCAGAGTAAACTCATATCTAATTTGAAAATCAAAAGTACATTTTCATTATAGTTAACATTTTGATTAATGACTTTGAAATGTTAATGTTTGGCGGCTGATTATTAAACACATGTTAGCTTCGGCGACAACTGCACCATCAGATGGGTTCATTAAGAAATAAACCCAACTTGGAGCGGATTTAGAAACCACAACAACAAAGGTGTCGACGAAACTGCCGCTACTGTATATTCTTATAGTGTGGTAATGATATAAACATTTGTTTGTTGTTGAGGTGTATAATAATTAACCTTGACACTTGAGCCGCAAGGACCCTTTGTGCTCTCCTGCAAATTCTAGCATTGTAGTTTCGTCTGCAGAACTTTAGTGAGCTCTAGAATCAGTCAAAAAAAATATAAAAAAAGGAGAAAAATTCTTTCTGTTGTAAAAGCAAACTGTGATTTATTATTACAATTATTATTAGAAGCAACTTTGGTGACCGTGACCCAGTGCGTGCTGCGCTGAGCTGCGAACGCAGGTTAAATATAGCTCTCGATATTAAATATAACCAAAATAACCAATAATTTAATAGTTTAAACATAGTGTAAACTTGGAAATAAAGTTTATAACTTGAGGGAAACAGTACTTACCTTGCCTCTGTAGTACCTTGCCCGTTGCTATGATACGCTGAAACAAAGAAAAAACTAGGAAATTAACAAAATCCATTAATGATATTGCTTAATACTTTAAAGCACCCTAAAATTATAATATTGAAGTGATAAAACAACATCAACATGTTTGGCAAACAGTGAGGTCTATGTTGCTGTGTTGTTTATTAAAGTGTGCAACACGGCTAGGGAAGTTATAAGAGAATACGTCAGTTTGTACATACACAGTATAAAAGCAATGTTTGCACTGATGAAAAATAGGAAGCAAAAAGGAACTTTTGCTTTTATGATGCTAGCAGACACTCGAAACGGTAGTCAAAAGTAGACATTTTTGGGGGAAGAGAGAGATAAAGTGCGTTTTATTTTTCTAAATGACTGAGTTAACATAATTTTTCGTATGAAAATTATTCAGGTTTTAGTTCATTAGAATTTCATGATATAAAAGTTTCTATACGGTGCGTCCTCACTTCAAATTCGTTATTGGCTCTATCTTTTCACAGAAGATACGAATAACAAAAAATATGATGTAATATTTTATATCCAAATTTATTTATTTATTGTAGCAGAGCTAAGGCACAAGGCCTTCTCTTAGTTGTTAGAGGTAGTGGCATTGATTTAAATCACACAAATTTATTAACTCATAAATATTCAATGGTCCTATAATTTTTAAATCCATATAACTATACTTTATTTGCAAATAAAAATTATGAAATAGCTCAGATAGGAAAAGGCAAACAACTGGGGAAAGAAGTTATGGGAAAAAGTCACCTATTTCAACAAAGAGCTTCTACTTTAACGTATTTTGCATAGAAAAAAAAAGAAAATAACCAAACTTTGGCCAGGTGTTTTCTTGTTCAAACAGATCTTAACATGCTAACCTATTCCTATTCAACTTAGTAAACTTAGCTCCAATGTCAACTGTTGAGTACCTTGGTAATCTTTTTAATGTGCTGTTGGTTTTCTCTGTATCCACAAGAAGAGAATATTCTCTACCCATCCTCGTCTGTTATTTCAGTGGCCTTTTATTCCCCCAATCTAATCAACGTACGGTCCCAGGACCCGTGCGACAGGATTAAGATAAACTTGTAACATACATACTGTGTGATACACTGCCACCACTACTATTAATAAGCAAATCTTTTTAGTTTTCAATTTATTGTATTAATAATAATAATAATTATTATTATTATTATTATTATTATTTATGTATATATAAACAGAATTTCCCACAATCCCCATAAATTTTCTCAAGTTACGAGAATCCTATATACTCTTGTATTTTCGTGGGCGGCAGGTCATATTGGTTACGTCTTTCAGTTTTTTTAATAGTGTTTAACCCTCGTTTTTACTCCTGAGGCATCCCAGGCAATGGACACTGATGATACAACACGATATGAAATGATAAATTGGGAAAGGATTTTTTAAAAATATTTTTAAGGAAGGAAGCGTTCCAGGCCTAAGTTACCTCCCCGGCAGTTGCTATTTATGAGGACCAAGGAAAACCTGGAAGAAACCTCTGTTAGGGTGAATCTCCTGGCGGAAATCGAACCTCAGTTTCCCGCTCACAATTCAGCGCCTGCAGGAGTTTTAGGGATGGACAGAACTAGATGTAAGTATGTTTCTTTCCTTTAATTTTCCTTGTAAAATTTTCGTGGCCAATAAGTTATTTAACTGATATTCAGTTGATGAAAGTTGTTAATATTACGCCATCCAGAAAGTAAGTCCCAATCGCGCCTAGAGATGGCACCGCTAGTTGGATAGGAATACGCATGCGCAGGAGTAGAGAGGAAGTATGTGGGAATAATGCAGTAAAATTTCAGTCTTGTGACGGCCGTGGTTACCGCGCTGTGCTAGGAGAAAATGGGTGCTCTGATATTGTCTTCCGCCAACTGCGAAGTTCATGCAGTCATCCGAGGTTTGCACGCTCAAAAGCAAAGTCCATCGCCAGTTGTGTCAAGCTTCCGGGAGACAATTTCGTGCACAAGGGAGAGAGACATCTGGGGAATTGACAAGAGAGTTTTGAAATTGTGAAGCGCCGGTTCTGCTCAATTGCTTGCCGCACACTTTCCAACACTTCTGCCGTCACCAGGGACGGTCGGTCACTACGGTCGTCGTCGTGAATATTGGTGCGTCCTTCAGTGAACTGCCTGCACCATCGTCTTATCATAATGTCGTGTCCATACACTCGACACAATTGTCGATGGATCTCTGCTGGAATTTGCTTTTGAGCGAGCAAACCTCAGATGACTGCACGAACCTCGCAGTTGGCGGGAGACAATATTAGAACAGCCATTTTCTCCTAGCACAGCGCGGTAACCACGGCCGTCACAAGACTGAAATTTTACTGCATTATTCCCACATACTTCCTCTCTACTCCTGCGCATGCGCATTCCTATCCGACAAGTGGTTCCATCTCCAGGCGCGATTGGAACTTACTTTCTGGATCGCCCTCGTACATACAGTCGGTCCTGATGGTGTAGTGGTTACCACACTTGCCTCCTAATCGCGGATTCGATCCCGGTCAGGCTCAATGAATTTTTCGGATGTTTTAAGTATAGTTTCCTTCGAAATGGAAGTAAAGCCGTGGGTCACGTGTTGTAGATTTACGGCACGAAAAAGAACGTCAAGCCTGAAAGAAGAGGCCTCTGAGCAGAATGTGTCGGCCGTTTCACGCCCTGTTTTGAATAGAACGCTAATGACCTGAGATGTTAAAGAGCGCCCGTAAATAAAGCAATTAAAAAAAAAATTAATACATACTTATTTTCTCCTCCACTTTTAGCTGTTCGTAATTTTGACCTGGTTGGTTTACCGTTAGATCACATGAGTTAATCATTTATGCGGTGACAGTCAGTAAAACAAAGAAAGATATTTACAAAGAAAAATATATACGAAGTATCTGCAGCACGCTGTAAGGCTAGGTAACAGTTGTTGAACTGGCTCTTGCTTCTCCTAACCCTTACAGCGTAATGTAGGCTAATTATTCCGAAAAAGAGTATGGCGATTTTGGGACAGTATATATATATATATATATATATATATTGACTATTAATTAACACACATATATATATATATATATTGACTATTAATTAACACACACATATATATATATATATATATATATATATATATATATATATATATATATATAATGTTTAATGCCCGGTTCCATTGCCGTCATCACAGGCCGTGGACACTGATGGTACAAATAAATTAATAAACCTGTATATGCAATCCTGGTATCTGGTTTCCTAAACCAGGGCGTGTATATAAAATTTTCTATTTATTATTATAAGCTATACAGTAATCTGTTACTTCATTATTTTACATATTTCCCTAATATATAGAGTAAAGTAATATGGGATAATAAAATTAACTAAAATCATTTAAATTAAACCAAAATATAAATGTACTAAAACTACTTACCAATCTAATATTCCAAAATCCACAAAATTAACAAAATTACTGGAAGCCAGTAAGAATTATAGCTAGTAGCCAGCTATTTTATCCTACTTTATTACATTACTATACTACTAACAACTGGTTACCAGCGGTATGTACCCCTTATCCAGTACTTTTACAGGAATTACCTTAAATTTACACTCATTATTTAAATATTACATTATTTTTCTTTCAAATCTCTTTAACTCATTTCACATCATACTAATCACCTTCTCTTTAACGACTTAAATTATTTGTACTTCACTTAAAATTAATTTTTCACCTCATCTTTCACTATTAATTTTTCCTACTCATTTATTTATTTATCCAAACACTTTAACTTATTAAACACCATCACCTCACATCCACCATATCACTATACACATTTTCTTTCTTCCAGCCGTCCCTTCCTCCATCTCTTTTGACCCTCCTGGACCGCTGGTTACACCATTTCGCGAGCTCTGCTCCTCCACCACCTGCTCCATCCACCATCTCCTCTCGCCGCTCATTCCCCGGGCTCCAACGTTTCAGATGATCCGCCCGTCTCCTCGTGCTCCGCCTCCTCCTTCCTCCCTCCTCCCTTCGATATATCCTTCTCTCTTCCTATATTTTACATCTTCTTCCTTTGCCACCAACTATCCTTTACTTCTTCCTTCTTCACCATCTTCCGTCTATTTGTATCTTCTATAGATGTGGAGTTTTGTGGTTATCTGTTATCGTGTATATATTCGCTATGTTCTTCTTACTTCTATTACATTCCCAATGTTCCTTATTATCACTTCTTATGGAATTTATTCATTCCAAGTTAACTTGCTCATCTTCAAGGCGAAGTTTTTTAAATGTTTATATATAAACATTTAGAAAACTATATATATACCGCCACGAATGGCCGAGGCTGTTAAGACGCGAACTCTGAACGGGAGGTCTGGGATATGATTCCCACCAGAACCACTCTCTCTGACTGAGGTTTTTTCCAGGTTTTCCTCAGTCCTCATAAATTGCAAATGCCGGATAGGATAGATAACTTATTCCTGGAACGCTTCCTTCCTTAAAAAAATCCTTTCCCAGTTTATCATTTCATCTCATCTATCATCAGTGTCCATCACCTGTGGTGTCTCAGCAGTTAAAACGTGAGTTAAACACTATTAAGAATGCTTATATACACTAGTGGTACAGGAGATGAAATTATAACTTTGGATAGGAATTTATTTGGGAAGGGAGCGTTCCAGGGCTAAGTTAATGATACCTCTCCGGAATTTGCCATTGATGAGAACTGAGGAAAAACTGGAAAAGAATCTCAGTCAGGTAAGGTGGTTCTTAGGGAATCAAACTGTAGACCTTCCAATCACGAGCCTGAATCTTAACGACCTCGACGACTCGTATCGGTATTTACAGATATTTAAGTATGCACAAGAAAAGCATCAGGAATTTATTTTTACAAACAAGCAAACTGAAAAATACCAAGTTTTAGTGTAAATCAAGTTGAAAGAATGCCCCTGAATGTCACTACTGAATGTTATGCTGTGGGCACTTGAGTTTCCCTAACTACTTTATTTGCCATATTGATTTCCCTCTTTAGTGTTAGGTCATGAGTTTGTGTTCCGTGTTGTAAATTACTGTTCTCATCATGGAACTGGCTTTTAACGTAGGTCTCCAGTGAAGCGCTTTTAAGTTTTGAATAATCACATTCTATTCATTTATTACATGCAGTCATTAACTCAAGGACCAAATAAGCTACGTTCATTCAACATTACATTAACAAATCACAATTTCATTGAAGAGGTTCATAAATCATGATACCTTCACAAAAAATATCAGGACATTGTTCGTAATTATATTCTCATTTTTTTTAGTACACGGTACTCAAAAAATCTCCGGATTTTTAAATGTAACTACTATCACGCTAATAAAGTTATCATGACAAGTAGTAGTAGTAATATACTTTTACTGTTGCAGATTTAAACTGCACAAATGTAAATATAACTGTGACCCGGGCCTTACATGCTAAAAACGTCCTTTTCACAATCAAAATATACAACACACAAAAAGTAACATTAATTGTTATGTTTAACCTTGTATTAATTTTAAAGTACACAAGTGTAACATATAACTGTCGCATGAACCTTACGACCGTAAATGCTAATACCGTCCTTTTAACAATCAAAATATATAATACAAAAGAAACGGTGACATTAATTTCTATGATTAACTTTGTGTATGTACATCCTACATGCACACATACATGTAGACTTACATGCATCCAGGCATATATATATGCAAGAACCGATATACTTACATCACTCTATGAATAATTATATATAGAAATATGAATAGAACAACCCCACTCCTCCCTAACTCCCCTTTTTTCTCTATAGTCCTTAGCCTTCTATATACCCACGTACAAATCTATATACATGCTATTATTGAAGAATAATAGAAATTATAATACTGTTTCTACCGACTTTCTAACTATATTAAATATGTAACATGTTCATGCATTATTAACTTGGTTTTATGATTTTATATAACTATGTATATTTTACTCGGCATTTTTGCTGGTTCTTCGCCTGGTAAAGTGGAAGAGAATGCTCCATGGCCTTCAATATTACCAGGGTAAATAAATAAATATATATATATATATATATATATATATATATATACAAACATACCGATATACTTACATCACACATTAAATATTAATAATTTTAATACATATATACAACACAAATAGAACCTTTCTCCTGAGCCCTTTCCTTCACTCATATCCTCCCCAACTCCTTCTAACCTTCTTTGTCGGATTTTCGCTAGAATTAAGTACCAGCAGACACAAAACCGTGGTATTTTGTTACAAAGATGCCCAACTTAGGTTGCTTAGTGTTACGTCACAAGCGCTCCAGTGGACTGCCTTCTGTCCACCAGCTTAAGACATGCGTGAGGTATGCAGTTACTCGAAGTTACTCCGAAGTTAGCGGAGATAAGAGCTGCATGCGCTACTGAGTTGAAAAGCATGCACTCAATTTAAGTGGTGTGGCCAACTTCTCAGAGCTGAAGGACACGCTTTCACTAGACGAAGAAGAAGAATAAAAAGAGCGAGTCAGTGCTGTCAGTTTCTAATGATACCACTCAATCACATTTTTTTGCAATGCCATTCCTCTTTCAGTATTCACTTCCAGAGTTTCCAGTGTTTGCAGAAATCTTGCCAATCAGTTTTTGTCACGAGCGAAATGCCATGGAGTACAATGTCTTGTAATTTCTGAAGGGATAAATCTTCTGTTACATTTCTCTTTCTAACCGTTCTTTTCACTTTAGCCTAGTATTCCACTTTAAACAGTTTTTTTTTATTCAATAAGTTTATAAGGTTGAGTCCCTTTGTTTTGTAAGCATTATATCATACAGGACTTCACAGAGTATTTAGTAACTGCCATGCATTCTATAACATAGTGCATTATTTCAAACCACAACTGAGAATGGCGACCAGTTGGGGCTAATTTTTCTCGAACCGTGTTTTAATTTGTTTTGTAAATTATTTATTTATTATCGCTTTGACTGCGTTGTTCTCATAGCGGTGTCTGTATATTAGAAGTGAACACTACAAGTGTGAATGTATAGGGATGAATGAAATGAAACGAATTAATGACTGTGCAAAAACGCCTTAAAGCTGATATTCTTCTTCTTAGGGTAAGAAAAATGCCGAAAAAAGAACAAAAGAAAAACCTTTACCCAGACCACTTGACCTGGTCGAGATGCGAACCCAGGACATATGAATAAGTGGTCGCAAACACTACCACTAGATCAGGGAGGCGGTCATCAAAGTTTTGTTAACCCATCTGACCATCAGCTGACTTGTAGTTCCCAACCTTGTACATCATAAGCGTGTTTTCTAAAACCGTTCGCACTGTCCACATTAACTGCAAGGGCTAGTTAATGAAGAATGAATTTTTTTTTATGATGGCAAAACAATTTTTAGTGAGAAGAGCAGATATCACGCGATTGGTGGGGAAAAAGAATAAATAAATAAATAAATAAATAAATAAATAAATAAATAATAAAAGTGACGCACGGGTCGCCAGCAAAGAGCGAGTGCGAACTGTAGATCTGGAAGAAGCAATTGCTCACTTGAACTTCCGAATAATGTACCCCCTGGAAACACCTGAGATACACGCTGTATGCCGTAAAAATGCTTAACGCAATTAGAGGTCGATTGGCATGACGAGATTTTTTTAATACGTTTAACGCCCATTTTAACTACTGAGGCATCACAGGCGGTGGACACCGATGAATTAATGATACATGAGATGAAATTATAAACTGGGAAGGATTTTTTTAAAGGAAGGAAGCATTTCAGGCTTAAGTTTAGGGTACTTTCCCGGCATTTGTCAGTTATGTGGACTGAGAACAACTTGAAAAAAACCTTAGCCGAATCCCAGAGCTCCCGCTCACTAGTTCGCGCCTCAACGACCTCCGCCACCCATGACAGCTGTTTGGACGTGTTGGTTGAAAATGGGCATTTTCCTAGCCAAAGTGAGTGACGATTTCTAAAATATTATCTTATTATTATTATTATTATTATTATTATTATTATTATTATTATTATTATTATTATTATTTCTTTATATTTTTACTACTTTTTCCTCTTTTTGATTGTGTATCGTACTTATGCATGTACGACCGAGGACCCCTGCATAGAATATATTTATAATATGATAAAAAAACAAATGAGTGTATTTATTCAAATTAATATTTACTTTGCAACCTTAGCACTAGTTCACACGTTCTTCATAATGTACAAACAGGTAAATTACTTAAATAAATTAGTAAATATGTCATATATCCATTGCTTTGCATAGTTATAATAATAATAATAATAATAATAATAATAATAATATAAAATAATAATAATAATAACAACAATCTCAATATTTGCTTAAAATAAACATGCAGAACGCAGAACCCCTTCCCCCTTGTCAGTAGAATAAGTAAACAATATCTATACATACATTTTTTAATTCAGTTTAGTTCCCCCACCCCTCACTGGGGTTTTCAGCCTTTTTCAGACCTGAGTTGTCTCACTTTCGACATGAATATGCCCGCCTGCCACAGCAGAGTTCAGCATGCCCCTTGCCCTCTGTTAGAGTCAGAAAAGGAAGGCGGCAGGTACTTCTTCCAGGACATCTCCGTGCTATTACAGTTCGCTAGGATATGCGACCACGATTCTTCCTCGCCACATATAGTGCACATTCTTAGTTCATTTTAACCCGAGATTCTGATCTGCCGCCATGCTCAAAGCCTAAACCACGCCAGTCCCTGTTTAATGAATTTGGCCCCTGTTTTGATGTACAGCTCCATCCCCACCCAAAATTTAACCTCGTTTGTACTTCCAACGAGATCTTCTCCCCACATTGTCTATAACCTTCAGAAGATTCCTGACATTCCCCTTACAGTTTCCCCTGTTTCCTTGACCTGCTTTCAAATATTGTCCAACCCAATGATTTCCAACCCCTTTCTCCCTTTGAAGGTCCCTGCCTTATTTCCTCCCAATCTAAGCTATTCTTGGTGGCAGATTGCTGTGTATAAAGTTTGATCTCCGAGAATAATTAGCAAGCAATATTTCACTGCTACACTTTTGTATTCTATAATATGTACATAGAAATTGAAAACAATAAAGACACTATTATTACTACTACTACTCTATTACTTCATGCGCCACAATATCATGAAGTGATTTTGAGTGCCAGAGACAACGTTTCGAACAGTTGCAAGGGTCGACCATGACCATTATAAAAAAGTAATTTCAGTTTTCGGAAGCAACACGATTTGTCACGATGTGAAAACAAATGGAAAATGACGAAATATACGTATGTAAAGTCTACAACAAAGCTTGTACAATCTGGTGATAATTAGAAGACAAGTGGGGGCTGAAGTGCGAGGGGGGGGGGGGGCGTGAACTGTTTATCTGCACGCGTACGAGCGTATGTGAGACACATGTTGCCACATGATGGAGCCATGGGCAGGTATCTGATAATTTATTATCAGACATAGTGAGGAGGGTAGAAAATGTTTACTATCACATTCCTGTCGCTTGCCTTCTTCTCTTCGCCAGACAATACACACGCTTTCGAGAGCTAACTTGCAGTCAATGGTGCGCGGTATTGATTCAGCAAATGCACGGTCGTACACTTAAAGTGTTTAATGTGATTCATGATATCTACAGCTTTCGTCATGAGCAACATTGTTTTATATGATCTAAATAACGTTTAAAATGCAATTAAACACTTTGTGTCACTTGTGCGCTTGTTCCTTTATTTCGGTACGTTGTTTCTATGAAATTGTATTGTGCTGTAGTAAAATCAAATCATGTTTAAATGTCACTCAGCTAAACACTTCCCACTAATGTCAGGTTTGTAGTAAATGACATCAGTTTCCAATAATATTTACTTACCTTAATTAGCGCTGGCCCCGTTAATATACGCCCTGAGCGCAATAATGCGTTATATTCAATAGTTGCTGTCATAAAGGTCAACCTCAAGACAAATTCGTGTGGATATAAATTATAAACATTTTAAAATTATTTAACAAACCTAGCTTTTGGAAATTTAATGACAATACTAAAAATGAAGAGCAACTATTAATTAGGATGATATTTTGTGGCTAATTATGCGAATGCGTCGCTTAAATTTGGACAACAGAACATTTGATCACTTCATAAGATTATTCGACCTTCAGCTTTTTAAAGATAAATTTAAATAGTACCAAAATCACAGTATCTTTATGTTTTATATCATTATTTTTTTTACAAGGCTATTTCAATTGTTAAATATATGTGAAGATGATTACAAAAGATTAGAATGCAGGATTGACTTTCGCTACGATAAGGAAACCTGACTGATGTTTCCAGGGTTAGAAAAAATTAGTGGCCACACATCTGTATTTGAGAACCAGCGGTCTTATTTATGGAAGGCGCTGAATACTAGTAGCAATGCTGTTTTTGTTTTTGTCAGGCAACGAATGCCCTTTTAGTAAAAAGACAGAAGTCACAGGAGCTCAAATCTGGTGCATATGGAGGGTGTTTGAGTGCTATACCTCCACCGTACAGTAAATCCTCGCACAGTTATAGGACTGGTAGTGTACCTTTGGGCATTGTTATGCAAATCAATGGACACATAGTTTTGATAATGCCGCCATTTTCTCTGTAAAACATGACGGAAATCATGTTGCTGGTACCTATGTTAGTACGCTGAAACAGCTATAAGTGCGATCCATGATGTCATGTAACGCGAAAATTTGGGGTTGAAGCAAATATAAAAGCTAATAAAGTGAGAAAGATTTTTTTGAAAGGGAATTTGTGAGTAGGGAGAGGTACGGAGAACTGCGGAATTAAAAGCGAGTTTGGGACTCATAATAAAATAATAGTGTAAGAGCGGTGAAATATTGCATGTGAATTATTCTGGGAAATCAATCTTTAATTAGAACAATCTGCTTCCAGGAGCATCTTGGATTAGGAGGGAATGAGACATGCGCCTTCAAAGTCAGAAAGGCTTTGGACAGGGGTCAAGGAAATAGAAGAACTGTATGATGAACGGTCAAGAACGGCCTGAAGGATATAGACGGGTAGCAATTTGGGAAGAAGATCTCGTTGGAAGTACAAAGGGGGTTTAAATCTGGATGAGGGGGTGGAACTGTATATCAAAACAGAGACTAGACTTATTAAACAGGGACTCGCTTGGTTTTGGCTTGTGGCATGGCGACAAATCAGAATCTCTGGTAAAAGTGGATTGAGAATTTGCCCTTTATGTGGAGAGGAAGAATCCTAGAACACTGTATAGAGCTGCGGCGTTGAGCAAGAAATACCTGCCGCCTTCCTTTACTGACTAATAGAGGGGCATGCTGGGTTCTGCTGGCAGGCAAGGATGAGGAGCAAGTAGGCAAATTCATGTCGAAGATAAGACAGCTCGGGCCTGAAAAGTCTGGAAACCGGCGCGAGGGGAGGGGATCTACACGAATTCAAAAATGAGGTTTAATTATTATTAGTATTCACTAATTCTATTGACTTGGGGGGGGCTCCGTTTCTGGGTGGAGTTATTAAGCTAATATTGGAATTCTTCTTCTTACTCTTCTTCTTCTTCTTCTTCTTCTTAATATTATTGTAGTAGTAGTAGTAGTAGTAGTAGTAGTAGTAGTAGTAGTAGTAGTAGTAGTAGTAGTAGTAGTAGTAGTAGTTTTTTTAACTACATTAAGCAATGGAGGTTAACTTATTCACTATTTATTTAAGAAATGTACCTTTTTGTGTATTATGAAATGTACGGACCCCTACAAAGTTTTTTTATTTTGATTATTTATGAACGCTCTTTAACATTTCAGGTCATTAGCGTCCCATTCAAATCAGGGCAAGAAACGGCCGACAAATTTTGTTCAGAGGTCTCTTCTATCAGGCTTGAGGTTCTTTTACGTACCGTAAATGTACGACACGGGACTCACGGCTTTACTTTCCTCCAAAGGAAGTCATACTTATGAATTTTTACGCCGGAAATATCCATCAACCCTGGCCGGGATCGAACCAGCGATCTTGGGTTTAGAAGTCAAGTATGGTTACCACTACACCACCAGAACCGACCCCACAAAGGTTGCAAAGTTAATACCATGTATGTTAATTTGAATATATACACTCATTCAGCTATCTGTACGGATCTTTGCCTTCTTACGATTATGTTTAGAATAGGTGTCAAACCTCCGTGTCTTGGAAGCATACAAAACTGCCTTGTTTACCGTTTGTCACTTATCATTCCTTATTTGGAGCGTTGGGCTTATAAACAAGCCTTGGATTTTTCAAATTTGAAGCAAGTTAAAGTAGAGGAGGTGGTTCGAAACATTCGTGCCATCTACGGGGAGAATATCATTGGAGAAAGCAGGCAAGAAAATTATTCTCTCTCTTTCTCTCTCTCCCTCTCGGGCCATTTTGACTTGATCGAATCGCCACGTTCAGAAAGACCAGCGGCATTTAATGAAGACTTTCTGAACTCTTTAATCCATGATTATTTACGTCCGTCAAACCAGAATTAGCAGATGTTTTGAATTATAACAAGTCAGCCATCGTGCGACATGTGCATTCCACACAGCACGGGCAGCGGAGGTCGTTAAAGTGCAAACTCGTTAACAGGAAGTCTGGGGTTGGATTCTCATCAGGACCGTCCTCACTAACTGAGGTTTCTTCCAGGTTTCCCCCAGTCCTCACAAATGCCAGGGAGGTATCCTAAACTTAGGCCTGGAACGTTGTGATGCCTCAGAGTTAAAGCGGCCGTTAAACACTATTTAAAAAAGTTTTAAAATCCTGTGCATAGGCATCGCACGCTTTAAATAAAGGAAAAAAAAAAAAACCAGAAAGGAATAACTCAGTCCAAACAAAAAAGCAACACCCCATGCAAACGATTCTTACATACACAAAAGATGTTATGTATCTGGTGGGATAAAAAAGGCGTTCTGTAAGTACTATAAATTACTTCCCGGAGATGTAACCATGGCCGCTGAAGTATAACGTCAATAGCTAGTTAGCAATCCGCTAACATGACGAAAGCAGCTATTCAGGAACTTTGTTACCGATTCCACATTCCCAATATTTTCGTGATGTTGCACCTTCAGACTTTCACCTTTATCGTTCTCTATCCAACTATGTTCGAGAGACCTAATCCTATAACGAAGATGTTTTATAAACTTGGCTTGAAGACATCTACAGCTGCAAACCAGCAGATTTATTCAGACTTGGAATTAAAACACCCCAACCTTGACAGAGTGATGGCTAAAGGGGGAGAATATATTACTGATTAATTTTGAATGTGCTACTCATCTCAAACGAAAAGTTTTAACGTTACGAACTTATGCACTGACTTGATATTAATGCGTTATATACTTTTAATCTAGTACCATTGTTATGATTATTACATTATAAAATACACTACAATAAAAAGCAAAACATTGAAAAAATGCGCATTTATTTCTTTGCTTAATCTAGCTTTTGTAAAATAGAGATCAACAACTTACCAAAATATATAGGATAAATATTAAAGATCCGCGACAGCGAAAGAACTTTTAAGGGAATCTGCGGTTAAGGAAAGAGTGGGAACCGCTGCTCTACATTATTGCACCATTGCCGAAACGCAGACACCCAACGCGCCACCGGCTGGTATGGTAACGCACCATTGCCACATGCTTCCCGTAAACACTTAAGAATTTATTACTTCTTTGACATTCTTTCCACAGGGCAATTCAATTGTGAACTATGCTCATTATTCAGACACAGAAAATATATTTTTAGAGCGGTATACTTTGACACTACTGTTACAGACCTTATACCCGTTCTTCTGTAAGTTTTGCAAAAGCGGCAATGAGTTTGTTGAACATATCTGCCTTCCCCTCTACCAATGCTAGCAACAGCAATGTCTTTACTTGTTATGCAATGTGGCGAATGTGTTCCAGCCCTCATAAATCAGAACTTTTCTCGTGTATTGGGAAGTTTTAGTACGTCTGGTCCTCGGGCACAGCCATTCATACAACATAAAGCCAAATGTCGTTTGTGTGGTTTTTTCCCCCTATACAATTCTAAACACACTCTCCGGTCTTAAGGAAATTTTCTACAGGGACTCTGCTATGCCTAGTTCATTTCTTAAAGAGGCGAGGAAATACCAAAAGAATTGGAATATCCAAATGGTTTTTATTTTACAAGACCTGTTAGGCCCTTGCAATGCAAAGAATTCGACTATTTCTTTATAATTGCCAGTAGACAAAGACTAGTACGTTAATGGCAAATAAAAACAAATAAAAATTCACCGTATTTGTTAATGTATTTTCATTACAGGTCATGACTGAACTTCATTATCTTTCGTGCATTTTTTTCTCTGCTACTGGACTCCAAAAGCGAGAGAATTAACATTTGTAGTTCAAGTAAATTGATGAGAAAAAGTAAGACTGGCAAATCATTTGACGTCTCGGAATCTCCAGACACTTTTATGAAAATCCCTAGTGCGCATGCGCTAGTTTAGTTCCTCCTTGCTGGCAGGCGAGTAAGAAAGAGTTTTATACCTAGACATGGTAGCCTATGAACCTTCATTTGAGTTTATAATCCTTATTCGTATGTGCAGGTAAACTTTCCTTCAGGTATCTAAACATTAATGACTTTCTCTTCGTAAAAGTTGATAGTTTGGTGTGCCTAAAGCTAGAAAACTATCATTTTACAAGGAGATATGTTTAAAATTACTGTAATTTACTGCGGTTTTTGTTTGCTATTTACTGATTTGTGCTATATATTTGGTAGCTTGGATTATTGTGCCCGAGGGCTAAAATAGGTGCAATAGTAAGTCTGCTAAATTTGTATTCATTAACAAATTAAATTGTTCAACAAGTAAATCATGACATTGACGCATGCATTTTTAAAATATACCAGCATATATGTGAAATAACATCTAATATACGTTTTTATGATCAAAGACAAATGCCACATTCTTTCTAACGAGTGTGCTCCCATATCATTGTAGAATTTTATCTATCAAGGCATTACAGAAGGGTAAAAAACCTATTTTCACGGGAAAAAAGTTAACGTTTTATGTTTACTGAAAATCAGGATGATTCGGAAATACTTTTATAAACTTTGGTGACGGGTTCCTCAAACCAAAACAAGAAAAAAATTCCATATACACATATGTCCGGAAATCCTTAGTTTTTGAGTTACAAATGCAAGTTTACCAAAACAATAAAAGTTCATATAAACATATATCTGGAAATCCATTCGATTACTTAACAAAATTAATTTTATTTTCCATTACGAACTTAAGTTGTTAGATTGCACTTTGAATCGTAAAAGTATAAGTTATACCTAAGCAATATAAGGGTATTAGATAAATATTATTACTTTGGTGGCTAGTTACTTTATTAGATTTATATAACGGCCAAAATCCCCGAAAACACTAAATTCGCCATAGAGCCCTTCAATAGTTTGTATCTAATCTGAATGGGCGCTATTGCTTTTCATACCACCTGGACTAAAAACAACTGCGGTATATCAGTGTACAACATTGTAGTCGGTGGGTATTTCTCATGAAGTTGAAAAGTTGACTATCGGTTTTGTATACAAGGCGATACAGTTCAGGAGGATTTCTTACAGCTCCAATTAGCATCATCCGGGCATCACGAGTAGAAATACAGCACCTCTTTTAGATGCCTAAAATTAACGTATAACATCGTATAGTACAATTAACGTATATAACATCTAGCCGGATGACTTTAAAACCCTCACTAAATGATTACATGTCATTTATCAATAAATATCTGTAATCTTATCAAAATCAAAAGAATGCCACTTTATTTCCAATAGACGATTTTTTTTATTCCAAAGAATTAATTCGACTAGAACGTCGATTACAGTACCGATCAGAAACAAAAAATGAAACGAGGTTAGAATTCTCATATTGAAAATTTCAAGCGGTATTTTTCATAATGAACAAAAACTTTTATTAAAGTTTATTAATCAGTGACACATTTCATACTCTTTTAATGTGCCGACTGCCCATCTTTCATTTTAAAGTTTTTGATTTTTAGAACTATAATAGTAATAGTGCCTAATCTATTAATAAAATTAAACATGTATATAAATGATCAACCTGCTATAATCATGAATACCGCTCTATTCAACTGGACCATATATACTGAAATTAACCACAATTTCAAATAACATTACTTGACCTATAAGACAAATCCTTAGAATTGCATTAGCTTTCTAAAATAAACGTTGTATGATTTTACATTTCTCTTGGTGCATTAATGATTTATGAAAAATTTAAGTACTCCATTCCACATGCTTTTTCATTCATAAATTTAAGGGAACAATGGATCAAAATTGGACAATTTTGGCACTTTAAACCAGAATTTTTGCTTTGTTTCTTTTCTTTTGCAAAATATAGTATGTCAATCAAAGTTTCAAGACTCTATGTCGATTAGAACTTCATTTTATGATATATTTAAAAATCTGCACTATTTAAATGTCTATGATAATATAATTGTATTTAATCACAATTAAAATTTGAAGTTTAATTTCCCGCAAAATTATTTTTAACACGTTTCAGAATGTTATTATATATTAAATTTTTATTAGCACCCGAAAAAAAAAATAATAGAAAAAATATGATGGATATATGGATTATTCATTTCTTCTTCTCGGAAAAAATGTGACATCTAAATTGTTTATATATATATATATATATATATATATATATATATCAGTGGTTCTGCAAAAAATGTTCACAAATTTTGCTTCACAAGTATCGGAGATAGATTTTGAATAAAACAGACTTTTAATAAAAAAAAAAAAAAAGAACTTAAAATTATTTATGGTATGGTCGCAATATTTCTCTGCATATTATTCCAGAAGGGCAAACTGTAAAACACAACCGACTAATTTTATATAATGTTGTTTTAAGAAGCGAAAACGGAGTACAGGTGCGACCGGCTTTGACCTGTCCAGCTGCCGAGATGCAAAATTTTGCGCGTGCGATAAGGAGTTATTCTGGAAATCCTGTGTATTACTTTCTTTCTCTTAAATGTCATAGCTTTAATTTTATTCGTGAATATGTTCATGTACTCTGTTGCTATTTGATTAAATTCATATATTAACTTCTGTAAACCATTCTTCTAGTTAGAAATAATATTCTGTCGCCAGCAACTCAACTATCAGAGAAAACTGTTTTATAATAAACTTTCTGGAGTAAATTGAAACATTTGCCAGAATTGTCTTACAATTTAAAAATTCTCAAGTTTCATCATCATCATAATCATCATTATTATTATTATTATTATTATTATTATTATTATTATTATTATTATTATCATCATTGACTGCAGGAATTATACCAAGAGTTAATTCCGAATCCTGAACATAGCAGATGTACACAATGGCGAGATTCCACAGCGTTCCGCATGGTCACCGCTTATTAGACAACACACCGCAACATACATAAACAACGGACACGCGTATTGAAATCCATCCATGCCGGAACCCTGGACCCTCAGGTAATTAATTGCTTGCAGCAAGGAGCACAGCAAACACGACCGTGATAACAACAAGAATCATAATTCTGTATTTAGAATTATTACATCTTCTAAATTACAAAATGATTCACAGTAACGCTGGCCGCGCGAGAAGCACTTTCGCTATGGGTCAGCGCGCCGTTAGTTGCCGATTACAGTCGAGCCATTCATTGGAGGTAGTGTACCAAGACATCCGCCTTCAATTATCTTCACGTTTCATACACTTTTGTAAAACAATCTATTTAATTTTATCTCACATTTAGTTTACCTCAGATGTAATAACACTAGCCTGCATCTTTAAACATTGTGATTATTACTTAAACTAAAAGTGAATTAAAAGTCTGTCACGCAGCAGATGCATAAACTAAGCGAATTCCTCACCAAATTGAATAACTTTAAAATTGAATCATGATATTAGCGCAACAAAATTAGAATCCTTGCAATCTACAAATAATACAAAAGAGAAACTACATTTTTAGAAATATTATTATTATTATTATTATTATTATTATTATTATTATTGAGATAAAACTTGAAATTCTTATTTGATTTAAATGGTATATGCTGAGTTTTATTGTGAAAAAATAAAATATTGGTGCTGCTAAAGCAGTTTTTACATTTTGGGTTTCAGGTGAACCTTCCCCTCCTATTAGTCCGATTTCACTGATTTTCAGAAACGATTTTTATTATTTTATTTTGAAGACACATATCCGGTTTCCTTTACAAATGTTTAAAATTTCGGCGGCTAGAACGAATTTTAAATTTCGCTTTAATCCCCAACTCGTTTTTCAGGTACATCCCCACTCATAATGACTTGATTGCCCTGGGTTTCGGAAAATAATTTTTTGAAAGAAATCAACAGAGTTTCGTTAAGAAAAAGCAAAAATTTGGGCCGCTAGAACGATGTTTAAAACTTTTAAAAAATATTTGCTTAAGATTAACTCCCACCCCCCTACGGTCCAATGTGGTTGGTTTACAAACTCGACGAACTGTTTGTTAATTCATGATTATATGCAGAGTTTCGTTGAGAGAAAACAAAAAATGGCGACCGCTAGAGCGTTAACGGATGCACACACAACATATAGTTTTTTTTTTTTTTTTTTTTTTTTTTCGGTGCCTGGTAGGTAGGATCGATGAAGAATTGAACATTTTCAAAAATCGTTTCATGGTTACAACCGTAATAGATACATTCCTTCGGAATTCGCTAAAAATTAAAAATTAAATGATACAGAGTAACACCTTGAAAAAATACAGTAATACTACTGTAATACTCTAGATTATGAAGATGTGGAGAAAATGCTAAGCACATTGACAGAATAAATTTTGTTATGACTTCTGCATAGGTTTTCCTTGCTATATGCTCTTTCGTGTTCACCGTAGATTGAAGTATACTATCAAACATAAGTGTTATGATGTTACGACTTTCCTTCAATTTTTTCTTCCGCTAGAGCCAGACATTTTTTAAAAACTTAGTAAAACAGATACCATCTTTGTTTAAAGCCTTGGTTAACTATTTTGATAAAGATAGGTGGTAGAATCATTTGTATAGAACTAATGAGGCCTTTATTTGCAATGTTCTTGTAACTAACAGCCATGTGTGTCCAGTTTTTCTGAGTCCAGTGACGGTCTATTGCCCTGCTATCCCATTCACAAATAAAGCACGGGTATTTAGTGTAGCCAGATTGCTGGGTGTGCAATAACGCTTTTTTTTTTATTTGAGGTATTTAAAGGAATTACATAGCAAGCATCTTAGTGCGGCCAAGACCCTTCTGCCACTCATTTTCCCTGTTCCTTCTTACCCTTGCTTCTCCCTTATCAATATGAATGATTTAAAGGCTTTTAGAAGTTTACAGCATAATTGCAAATGACATGTCACTGTCTTTCAAGGAAATAAAATGGAAATATTTTGAGATTGTTATACACTTTCATAAATTAATTTTTTTAAAACATGTTATATATAAACAACCAGTATGTGTTATTAAGATTCCAACCATTGTTTAGGATTTGGGATGATGTCACTATTCGAAAAATATATACATTTCTGATGCAAAAATGTCAGCACTAACCAAGTGTTGCTGGACATTGTATATTACGGAAATATCTGTGGACGATGGGACTCCACCATGAAAATTTCACATATGAACAATCTGAAAAGAGTAAAAAAATATATCTTACTAGCGTGTGCAACACTGGAAAGACAAAGAACACTCTATTACGATATAGTCCTATAGGAGATATATTTTCTAAGCATGTAGGTAAAATTCCAGAGCTCACTAATGCTTAAGCTACAAAGTTAGCATTAAACGACTCTCGATCTGCAAGGTGGACAAGGCCAACGATCCTCCACCCATTCAAATTTGTTTAATATTGAAACTATTCCTGCATTGCTTTTGAAGTAATATGTTTAAAGCGTCATTTTTTTTGCACCAGGTGATTTCACTTTTCAAATTCTATTGTAAAACTATGGTGATGGGATAACAAACACCAGAAAGTTTTCTTTTTACTAAGGTGGAAAATATAATAGTTCAAAGTTTGTTCATTAGCTAATAGAAGTAGGACGGGATGTGGAAGAAGCATGCAGAAGTAGAGATTGAGTGGGCTATGTAAAACACAAATATTAACATCAGTTACTAAATAAATAAACATACAAACAAACCCGAGCAGAGTCTCAAATTCCCGTGTCAAGCCTTCCTTCCTCAAAGTTTCTTATAAGTCTACAAGTTGGAAGTGTATCAAGATAAAAACATGTTATGTCAATTTTGGATTACGTAGACAGACTTAGCGAGCGCGCGGAAGTGCGGGGTGGGGTGGGGGAGGAGATTCTTTTATTACGAAAGTGATTAAAGTTTGCTGTAGTTCTCAGTACCGCCGGGAGATGGTGCTAATGCATGCCAGTGTTTAGATATGCTATGTTATGGTAATAACTGGCTGAGGGGCTTTCTGCCTTAAGTACCTACTACTGATTTTCCTACAGAATGTTACCGAAAGCTGGATCTGTCGGCTATGCAGTTCCCTACTAGTCCACTGGGCATGGGAGATAAAATTACTCTTTGGCGTGCGTGCTTACAAGGAATAGAAGAGCATGTTAACCAATTTTCATCAAACTTTAATGAGTTAAGTTTCCACATAAAGCCTAAACCTTCTTTACAGTAAAAACATTACATTAACATCATTTAAGATTCGCAACCAGCCTTGTTGAGACATGCAGGATTGAACCAAATTGTGGTACAATCCTCTCGAGGAGCTTAAACCTATATCGATCTATCGGGTGAATCAGAGGAAACAATCTACAGCAGCGGAATAATCCGTATTCTGAGAGGTGTAGCCACTTTGTGAGAGGGAAACATTTCCAAGTTGGATGCTTTTATGTAACAGCAAATTTTATTACATATTTGCTATTACGTGATAAGTACTTTAATATAATTTATTACACTAAGGCAATATGCAAGCTCTTATATTTGATAACTATATGTAGTTCAGGCCAATTTTGTTGCTTATGTTTTCCTGAAAAAGAAATCTCTTGAATTAGGTAAAGTTACACACTTTTTAAATATTTCTAAACATAATGAAATCTGTTCAATAAAAATGACATTTTTGTGACAATATACATAGATTTACTCACTCTCACAATTTTAATTATATTTATCAAAGTAACTGGATGCAATGCATCCGTCCTAGTGGTTCTGCCATCTTCAAAGACATGCTAGAAATCATTTTTTGACAGGTCCTTCAGAATCGCCTTCACCACTGCTTCTTATGATGGAAAATGCCTCCAAAGAGTTCAATTTGGGGAAAAGGCAAGTCACATGGGGCTAATCCTAAACTATAAGAAGTAACGATTTATTTACAGATGTTCTTTAACATCTCAAGTCATTGGCGTCTCATTCAATTCAACGTGTGAAATTGCTGATAAATTTTGCTCAGAGGCCTCTTCTTTCAGGCTTGAGTTTCTTTTACGTGCCGTAAATCTACTACACGGGACCTATGGCTTTACTACTTTTTAACCAAAAAATCCATCGATCCTGGCCGTGATTGAACCCGCGATCTTGGATCTACCAGGCAAGTATGGCTGCCACCATAGCACCAGAACCGACTGAACTATATGGAGGGCGAGGAACACGGTACATAGGTTTTGTGAAATATTCAGCAACAACATTTGCGATGTGTGCCTGTGCATTATCTTGGTGCAGCATAGAACTTATTGCACGGAAATGCAGCACTTCCTCCTCCTCCTCCTCCTCCTCTTCTTCTTCTTCTTCTTCCTCCTCTTTTTACCACACAGAACTCTCAGGATCAGAACGATGTAAACAAGTTTAATCAGCCTTTGAAAGAAACTCCAAATCTTTCTGTCACATCATCTTCAATAAACCTGCACGAACATCTTTTTGTTCCGGAACCAGCGATCTTGGAACCCACCGTAAAGAAACACATCTCATGTACAAATTTTCAGTTACCATCGTTAAAATCATTCCTTATTGAACAGCCCTCGTAAACGAAGTATTCAAGAATAGGTTTTTATGTACCATACATACAAGTATATGCACACGAATTCTTACAAAGAAGTGATAAAGCAACTCACATAAACTATCCTGGCAATTTGTTCGCCAACTTATTAAAAGTTGAGAGAGAGAGAGAGAGAGAGAGAGAGAGAGCCAGATTCTCTCAATGTCAAGGAATCTGTTCCCAACCGAATTGGAGAGTTCTTACGGAAGAAAAGTTAACATGAAATTGCTGGCAATGTATTGCCGCTGAGGAGCATCCTTTTCAAAATCTGTAATAACACAGATTAGTGCTTAATACTATCAATTTAAGTGAATATTTCGGAGTTTTAAAATAGGCTGTATAACAATAATAGTTCAGATTGCCAGCATCAATAAACAACAAACTATATGATTACAGAATTTTCTTTAAAATTTTGGCATCAAAATGCAGAGTGAAGCTAATTGAAATTTCAAATATTAAACCATGGACGACTGCAAAACAGCTCGTAATATTTTAACTGTTTTAATTAACACACTGGCCATGAAAGCCTAGGAAGTATATCTACATCAGTCCAATATTATTTTGAGCCGCCCAAATATGCTAATGTAAAATTTTATAGTTCTATTAACGCTTGTCCTAAAACTGGTATTCTTAACATAACATAGCAACAAGCAACAAAACATTATTATTCTTCAAAATATAGACCATTATTTTCCACACCTTTTTCTTCTCTCCGCCAGCATTCGGATTTGTCGACAATACCAGTCCTTGGATTTACAAGAAAAAAAAAACTCTGAATATATATGTTTTTGACATCTTGAAAACAATTTAACCGCCTTTCTAAAAGAAACGTTGCCATGGACAGAAAAAAACCCATAGTTGGGAGGCACAACATCTGGACTGTATGCTGAGTGAGGCAACAATGTTATTCCTTTTAATTTCTGCAATTTTTGATGGACCAATTTTGATCAATACATAAGCATTATCTTGCTGCATTTTAAGGCACTTTTTATTATTAAAACCAGATAGAGTAGTCTTAAAATTTCGTAAACCCTGTGTAGTGGCTCACAATACAATCCAGCATCAACTCCACAATGGTTTGGGACGAGCTCAAAATGTACACTGCCTTCTAAATTCCACCTAACAAAAAGTATTACGTTTTTCCCCAAAAAACTTAGATGAACCGCTGACTGAGGTTCTTTCCCAAGAGATACCCACCGCTTTCCCTTCTCAGACTGGGCCTGAGCTTCGGTAAGTTCATATTGACTACTGCTCGATTTTTATACATTATGTCGAGTTGGTGCAGGTGCCTGGCAACTGTTGTTTCGAAGACAGCAAATCTTTCTTTGAGCGCAGAACTTCAATGCGTAAAAGTTCATTTTCTATAGCTGAAGGCATAGTATGGAGCGAGTATCTCCATCATGAATCACTTAAACCATTTCGATACTATTCTCTTTCTCTGTCTTTTTTTAATACTATTTAACACCGTTTTTACTACCGAGGCTCCACAGACGGTGAACACTGATAGTGTATGAGATAAAATGATATATTAGGAAAGGATTTTTTTTAAGGAAGGAATCGTTCCAGGCCTAAGTTCAGGGTACCTCCCTGGCATTTGCCAATTATGAGGTATAAGGAAAACCTGGAAAAAACCAAAATCAGGGAGGACGATCATGGCGGGATTCGAACCCCAGACCTCCCGCTCTTGAGTCCGCGCCTTAACAACCTCGGCCACCCGTGGCGGTGATACTGTTCTCATGCCGACAATATCTTCAGTTACGGACTTGGCACTCAAACTTTATCTCAAAAAAGAACCTAACAAAAAACGCGAACTGCTATTTTGACGTCGAATATTCTTTGTTAGATTTGGAGAATGTATAATGTAATAATTATATTTAAACTCATCTTAAACTAACATGTAAAATGATGCTTTCAACAAATATAAACAAATAATCCTTTGCATAGTAACTCCTAAACAAATGATAAGACCATTTATAGGGACAAACGTTTTGGCCAACCCCATATTTCAAGTATAATCAAAGGATATTGATATATATTGGTGGCTATTGACGATGAGACTACAAATGCTTTAGGTCCTTTGTTCACAAATCCCACTGTTGGTTAATCAGATGCATCGATTCCTTCCAAACCCTATTTGGTTAACTGCAAATCTATGGAGGAAACAAATCATTCAGAGAACGAATAATGGGCTGAAGGTGCTGTGGCCAAATGGCAATAAGGAAGAGACTGTAGACAGTACACAAATTAGCATAAATATTTAAATCTCTCAAAGTGATTTATTCGAACTTTGTGCATTCTACTTGTCTAGTCCATGTATTACTGTGAGTGGCGGAGACAAAACTCTTATGTCTGGAAGAATAATTTAAGTTGTTATCAGCAACTAAAATGATTTGAGAGCTCCCTATCGTATCCAGAAAATACAAAGATGAACTGTTGCTTCCGGAACCTTCAGAACCTGCAATCACAATGTGTACCAGCACTCGAGCCGTAAATTTGTACAGTAAGCCTTTAGAAACTGTGAAGTCATTGATGGAAAAACGTTCCTCTTGATTTAGTAGAGTCTGTGAGCGAGTCCTTTTCGGCATTCAGCAATTCCAAAGTGCCGAGCTCAATTTCGTTAATCAAAATCCGTTTCCAGCAGATATAAAGAATCTGGAAACTTCAACTGTGCTCTGGAAATAATGGAAGATGCAGTCAACAAGTTAAGTACTGTATTAAATGAAGTGGGATGTGGGTTCCAGTAAATTACACAATAGAAATCAAAGATAATATTTTTTCTTATTATGCGCAGCATATTTACTGGTAATTTATTCATAGTTCAATAATATACATTAAACTTTATTTTTATTTATCTCTATAGCTGAGCTCAGTGCCTGACATAACAATAAACGATTATCACGTCTGGAAACATGCCATCTGAATGACAGAAAAAAAGTGAACATTGCTACAGATTTCAAATTATTAATACCTGGAGTCTGGAAGTTCAGGCATTTATTTTGGTTAAAAAGGGAGGCAAAAAGACACTTGGAAGAATGAAAACAGGCAATAATATAATTAAAATAGGCATATATTAAAGTGAAAACAGAGAGTAATATCATTCCCTTTTAATAAAAATAGCTATTTAAGATATTTAATACTTTTATTACATAATTATAGCCACTTAAGTTTAATTTTCTTGGTTACAAGCAATAACAAAATGTTTGAAAGGTATCACCTGTCATAATCAGCCGCTTGTCAGAGAGAACATTTTTCATCATGGAAAAAGAACGAAATGATTGGAGCATTAAAATAAGCTATTTCGGAAGGATTCATAACAGTTACAACAGAACATTCACCTTTCAGGACTTCATGGAAAGGTTTATCAAGATAAAGTAAAATAGTTTTGAATAGTCCTGGCGAATGAGCAAAAAATGCGTGGTGGTTTCTGTTCGAATTACTTTTCTGTTTAAATGTTTATAGAGGAATCAGGTTAATAATTGTCTTACTTCCATACTGCACGCATTTAGGCACTGTTTATTGCACAGCTGTACCGCCCTCATCTTTCTCGCTTGCAATTGGTTGTTACATTTATGCAGCGGAGAAATTACTTCAACTATACATTTTTTAGAATTGTCTCGTGCAGATCGATACAAGATCATTCGCCAGGACTATTCAAAACTTCAGTACTTCCCTTATACTCTCTATTTCCTGATATTCGTATTTCGAAGATAACCATGCTTTCCTTTCAATAATGATGTTTCTACTATTTAAAAGTGAAGGGGTTGATGAGAAAGTTTTTTACTGCTTGAAAAGATATAAATGCATAACAAGATTCTCAATAGATATTTTGTAAGGTGAACAAGAATGTTAATAACTTTTTTCTTTTCGACATATTGAAATTCTTTAAGGTCAAAAAAGGCTTTTTTTACCTTAAAATAGGCAGCAGAATCTAACATAGTCAAAAAGGTAAAATAACAACTGGCCCTATCGATTCCAAATGTACATAAACATGTTCATTTCTATCTGACTCTGATATATATCCACTCAGATAGAAAAAGCATTTCATCTAACTTCCGGGCTCTGGTAATAATCATGAAATGTCGAGCTAAAGAAAACGCAGTAAAAGTGACATTAAAAAAACTGACATTTTGTACAGTTTGTGTATTCATCTGTTTCTATAAAATGATATATTAGTTAGGATGGTGTTTGAGATGCGGCGTGTAAATAAGCAGAAACAATTTGGGACAGATTTCTTGGTTCGAAGCCCAGAGGAAGCAGATGATAGTAAGTCATTTAAATGCAACTTAATTATCTGTGTAGCGGATGTTAATTTAAATGCTCAAGTCAGAACTCTAAGCCCCTTAATTCACATAAATTTCGTCCCCTCGCGCCTCGTCTTCTATCCGTTTTATTGAATCTCGGCCAGTCGGATTCCTTATGCACATCTTTCTTTCTTATTCCGAGCACCTCTTCATTGCTTTTTTTTTTCTTAAAAGGTTAAAAAGCCGAGGGTGGATGAATTACTGCACATAAAAGCTACTCCAACATTTTTATCTGGCATGGCCTACTCCATATATATCTGCAGTGTAACATTAACCGAGCTTGTGTACTTTTTTTCTTTTAGAAGGCTATGGATCTAGCGAGCGCTATCTGTTGCCAGACTTGGGAGCAACCCTCTGCAGGGATGTTCAAACGCTGGAGCAATTAAGGTTTCTTGCTAGGTTCTGATTACAGTGAGGGTTCTTCAGCTAAGCTTAATAAACTTGAGCTATATTAACAGGATCCAGTGTAAATAAACAAATTTCATCATGGGTACTAAGCTAACGATCTTTTAAGAGATGGGACACTCGCAATTCTATATATATATATATATATATATATATATATATATATATATATATATATATATAAAGTTACTAAATTATAATTTAATGCATATATAATATCGTTTTATAGAATATTTTCATTTTTCTAAGCAAGGGCTAATTTGTTTATATCTATGTAATGTTATTTTTATGTGTTATTGTCGCTTTGACTGCATTGGTCTTCTCGCGATGTTGTAGATGTAAGTTCGCAGTACTTGGCATCTTAAAGCTATCTGACATTCACCCTCTCAGGGTAAAGAAAAACAGCAGAAAAAATAAACAACAGTCTGGTCTGACCAAGGAGGCGGTCTGTATTATTTTGACACACTCTCTAAGAAGAATTTGCAGTATAGTTAACATTTGACAACCATCTAAATCGACCATATTGCATGAGATATAATTGTGTGAGGAGTAAACAATTTTTTTCAGTGATTAAACATTTTCATTTGGAGGAGGGTGCAGTTTTAGATTAAATTAAGGCAATCCCTGAACTAGCTTTTAAAACTATTTATTTCAGTAGAATTTAAAATAAACGTGGTTTAATATGTACACCCTTTGACAAAAATAATAATAATAAAAAAGAGTTATCTCTTGAACACAAAATTCTTCTAAACCCTACTCGTTAAGCGCGGTAACCAGCAAGGCTGTGTAGCCATCGCAGCAGTTAAGTATGTGGTATGCACTAATGATGCTGCCTAGTGTGTGTACTGTTAGCTCTGTTGCATAGTGTGCAGCGATACCTTGGTTAAGAGCGCAAGTTCGCCTCCACGCATGAAGAACTTTTTTTTTCTATTTTTTTAATAAACTTTGTAACACATTACGGCATATTAGTTTCATAACATTGTTTCCCATACGCAGTAAGCTTTAACATTAACATATTATATCATTATAATGAATATTCATACACCCGATATCAGTTTGAATTTATTTCAAAGTGTTTCCACTTTAGAAGGTAAATGTTTTTGTTCATGTACCTATTTATTTATTTGTAAAGAATACGCTACTTTGGATTAAATTTTATGTGTTCATAAGTAATGCTACAAAACTCAAACGATATTAAGGCAACATGGTGTTCTACATGTACACTTATAAAACCAATAATATAAAATAAAAACTTGAATCCAGGAGCTTACGCAGAAGAGCAATGTCTTCTAAACCGCTACTCTACCCTAACATTATCTTTCCAGATGCTTGTGATTGTGCTCATTATGTATACAGGCAAAGCGCCCACAGTAGTGTGCACTCGCTGCATGCACTAGTGAAGACAGCGTTTACGAGCGTTACCCGAAGTTCTTCAATAGACATGTCGAATCTGACGATGAGTCATTTTTGACCTAAGATGAAGTACGCTCAGGGTGCAATTTAGCTAATACTTTAAAAGCTTGATGATGTTACAACGAAAGACCTGAGTAAAAGTGCACGAGATATAATTCAGGCATTTCAACTGGAAGAGTACGGTTTAACATCCGTGTTTACTACTGGGCGGCGGACACTGATCGTGCTATTGGGAAAGGGATTTTATTTCGGAAGGAAGTGCTCCAGACCTAAGTTTAGGATATCTTCCCGGCATTTGCCACCGATGGGGATTGAGAAAAACCTGTTAGGAAGCATGATCCTGCAGATCTCCCCTTGACGAGTCTGTACCATAACGACCTCTGCCACTCTTTTCGGTGTTACACTGAATAAGTGCATACCCTGCACGAAAAAGATAGTTGGGGTAATCCTTAGGAAATTCGACACCAAGAATCATTACAAATTGGATAGGAGAACGTTTCGGTCCTTAAGCCTTGTCAAGGGCTAATAACTTGTGCCTATGTATCTAGGGAGGTATCTCCGGGAGTATCTAGACGTACATGGGCGCGAACTCTTAACAATGTTTCCAGATAGAACAACTCGACGCCTGCGGAGCCCTCTCCAAGAGTTCCAGCTCCTTGGAAGAGCTGTTTTCATACCGAAGCTGGGACAGAAAAGTTTCCAAAGAAAGATACTGATGCTTGCACCAGCCCGCCATGCCCGACACTTCCGACCTTGAAATAGAAGACGACGAACACGGTCAAGATGGCCGGCCCCAAGGAATTTGATCCCGGTACCTCCCAAATGTGAGTCCCACGCAAGCTACCCTGCTTGGTACGTTACAAATCATTACTGCCTTGAAAGAATTAAAAGCGATACGATTATGTAAAGGCCATTTTTTTAAGTTCATTATTTTTATATTTTTAATGCGATACATTTATCGAATATTTTTAAAAATTAATAGTTTCGAAGTGCACATACCGTAAAAGACTAATAGTTTACATTAAAACTTTTATTATAGCTAATAGCGAACTTTCTATAAACATGTACGTGCCATGTTTAGCACAAAACGTCCTTGGATATGAATCAATTCATTCATAATTGGATAATTTTCCAATGGAAAACAGCAAAATAAAAAATACCGGCAGAATACCGACATAAAATATATGCCAATATTGTTTTTGTGTTCTAAGAAGAAAAAGAGCGCATAAAATGATTTTATTAAATTATATTTGGGACATGTATGATCATGCGGTATATTTTAAGGGGTTACGTATGAAAACTCAATTTTAATAAAATACGCTAACTTTAAAATTATTAGATCTAGAGATGCCACCTTTCTCAAAACAATTCCTCTTTAACACAAATACATACCTAGTATTAAAATTTAAAAATACGAGATCAATATTTCCATATTGCAACCGATTTCATATTGTCCGTATATGACGCGGTACTGCGAATACAGACACTAAAGAACCCTTTAACGCAGGGTTTACCGACGATTAGCCGCAATCCGCAAGCTTTTTGCATCGTTCATGATGAAGAATGCACTTGGATCTACGCTACACAGCTGATCGAAGTGGTGGTCAAAGCAAATACTGAAAAAAAAAAAAAAAATTATATATTTAACAAACAATACCTGGGTCACTGGTGCAACATGACAAGAGTAAGTTGACCGCTGCTAAACAACAAGAGAGATTTATTGGTAAGGGCATCAGAGAGACTCTGCCTTATATAATGAATAACAGCATCATAAAAGATGTAACGGCGGCTCGCCGATCTCCAAGTCTTATGTCAAAGAAGTTCGCGAGAGCACACTGCAAACAAATTATAACTGGAAAGAGAGGAGGACGCCACGTATCCTAACAGATCAGTGATAAATGCCATTTTCAAGATGGTCCCAGAAAAGTGGAGGGCTAAAACGGCGGAAATTAGAGGGAGAAGGAAAAGGAGAAGTGAGGAATGTATGTAACGTAACGTCACGGTCAAGGCACACAAAGAAAATGAAGCATACAGGCAACGCTCCTTACACAGAGATTTAAATTCGTATGAAAGCCACAGTGTCGATATTCATGCATGTCTATAATTTCTGTACAGTCAAACGGAAAACCTGCAGTCTAGCAATACAAATCGCCAACGCAGAGTAAGATCAACCTAGATAAACGACCTACATACAAATACAGCACAGATATTGCGCCATCGTGATACGGATTATTTCGATCGTGATATCATTTCTGAAAGGGCAGCGTTTTTTTTCAATACTTTTGAAGCAGTAAAAATCGCCTACCCCATTTTTTCCACTTTCAATCATACTGGCTCTACTGACAAATTTGAATGCTGTGGGAAAACTTTTGAGGTGCAAAGCTAGTAATAATGCACAGAGTGAGCTTAAAAGTCGCTTCCCCCACAACCAATTTTTCTTCGGTTTTCATGTCTGTTCACAATCAGCACAAATACAGCTGTCATTACAAAAATGAACGAGATTCTCTGTATGAAATTACAGTACACGTAGTCTATGTAAAGAGTAGGATTTGTAATCATGGCTTACTATCTTTTTTTTTATTTCGTTTATTTACGGACGTTCTTTAACATCTCAGGTTATCAGCGTCCCATTCAAATTAGGGCATGAAATAACCAACAAATTTTGCTCAAGGGCCTCTTTTTTCAAGCTTGAGGCTCTTTATCGTGCCGTAAATGTACGATACGGGACTCGCGGCTTTACTTGGCTTCCGAAGGAAGCCATATTTAGGATTTTTACGCTCGAAAAAAACGGTTCTGGCCGGAATCAAACTCGCGACTTGGGTTTATGAGGTAAGTACGGCTACCAGTACACCACCAGGATCGACCGGCTTTCTCCCAGGGAAATGGTGTCTAATTTATGTTACTTTGTTCGATTGTCATTCGCGATTTTGTTATCAATAACTGCACGTGTTTCTTGCAATTGCTCTGTACAATGAACCAAAAACAAAGTGTTTTTGTGTTACAGTGGTGTGAAAACACAATAAGAACATAGAAATTGATAACAGAATTTGAACTATCACGGTATTCAACAGTCTGCATAAGTGTCAAATTTGGGCAAACATGTAGGTCCGTCAAGGATCAATGCAGAATGTGAAGCTACAGAGTGCTGGAGGTCACAGGTTCTCTCCGAAAACTTTGTGAGGTGGAGAAGTAGAGCAACATGTCAAAATTTTGTATTAGATAAGAATAATTGGCACGGGTTATGTACATTTATTAAGAAAATAAGATGGGGAAGAGAAACTCTCTGGCTATAGACGGCATAGCAGACAATTATACTTATATATTTTAATTTATTTATTTTTTTGCATTTATATGCATATCTACTAATTATGCCTTTTCTTGTTTGGTGTCCTATAATGATATTAAAATTCTAATTAATTGCAACATTTTCACGGTTAGGGGAAGGGGGTTATTTCCTAAACATTTTAGTGCATGATTTACTGTGTGTATAGATGCAGCTTTGCGTGTGTTTAACGCTCGTTTTTACTACTGAGACATCACAGGTGATACACGAGATGAAATGATAACTTGGGAAAGAATTTTTTTGAAGGAAGGAAACGTTTCAGACCTAAGTTTAGGGTACCTCCCCGGCATTTGCCATTTATGAGGACTGAGGAAACCTGAAAAAAAAATAACTAAGTCAGGGATGACGATCCTGGAGGGAATCGAACCCCAAATATTCCGCTGACGAGTTTGCGCCTTAACAATCTCCGCCACTCGTGGTGGTATTTATGTAATGATGTATTGGGAAAGGATAATTTTTTACGGAAGAAAACATTCCAGACCTAAGTTTAGGGTACCTCCCCGGCATTGGCTATTTATGTGAGGAAAACCTGAAAAAACTTAGTCAGGGAGGACGTTCCTGGCGGGATTAGGACCCCAGACCTCCCGCTCACGAGTGCGTTCTTTAACGACCTCGGCCACCCGTGGTGGTCCTTCTCATGTGAAATAGGAAATAGGAGCATTAGCAATTTGGCTAGACAAGTGTTTAATTTATGTAGCTGGTAAACAATTATTGAAATAAATATACCTAACCTGGTTCAAGTGTATAAGCGATGCGTACAGTTCTGGACTCCTGTGAAAATAATGACTCCCGAAATTACTGAAAATACCCACGACATGGTACTGAGCGATCGCAGACTGTAGGTATGGGAGATTGCTGAAGTTGTGGGCATTTCTAGAAATCGGGTCCACAATATTTTGCACAATCGTTTGCAAGTGAAAGAGCTATCGGCAAGGAAGTGGCAAGATCAGAAAAGAACGATTTATCACTTTCGAGCAGAATTTACAGCTGTTCAAACGGAATACAAGTGAATTTCGGAGATGGTATGTGCAAATAGACGAAACGAGTTCACCACTAGACGCCGGAAACGAAGGAGCAGTCAAAACAATTTGTTGCAACCAGAGAAGAAGACAAGAAAGTAATGGCGACTGTGTTTTGGGATTGCCATGGCGTAATTTTAATTTAATTTTTGTAAAAGGTCCAAGCCATAATCGTGAACATTAGGCTGTGCTACTGGAGTAATTAAACGACGCGATCAAGAGGAATCGTGCTTATTGCGACCTCAAAAGTATTGCACATACCCCCTACTCTCCGAAATTGGCTCCCTCGGACTACTAACAGTTCCCCAAAAGCAATAAAGAGGTAGCAGAAAAGAAATTCGCAACAAATGAAAAGGTCTCGAAACAAATGTGTATCTTGCAGAGGTGAAGAAATAGCATTTTGTGTACGGAATATACACATCAGAATATGCTGAAACAAGTATATTAGATTTGAAAGTAGATTATGTTGACAAATAGGGCTATTATTTTCAAAAAAAAAATTGTATCTTGTTTATTTTAGCTTGACTTATCCAAGAGTCCTCGTGGCTGTTTCAGAACTTGAAAAAAGATCCTCATTTTGTCCAAATGCAGTTAATAAAACAACAGGTCAGAGCAATGCATAATTATGGTTCAGATGTGAGGAGCTTCTTAAAAAAGGAAATCCAACAATGGATTGACAGTAGTGGTATAATCGAATTACCAGCCTCTTATTAGGGTATCATTAAATATGAAGTTTTTGCTCGGAACAGTCGTCAATCGTTGCAGAACTAGAACATTAGTTGTTAGTTAATGTAAATTCGTGACCAAGCAACGTGAATTATGCACTGCGATTAATGGTTCCATTTCGAACAAATTACTTAGGAAATGTACCTAAGCTCAGCAAACAGGTTCTACTTTATCTTACCCCTGTGTAGCTTTACGTTATAAATAAAATAATTTACTAATGTATAGATTGAGACTATATTAAAAAGTTAAAATGTAGTTTTATATGAACATTCCTTACTTTTAACTATTATCAGCCGTGATTTATATAAGTTGGGTTCACCTTTGAAATACTATACGCTTCACCCGTGTTAACGTTTTTATTTCTTATGTGTTCCATAATGTTAAAAAAAACACCTCTAGATAAAACTTTTAGCAAGTTTGTGTGTCTATAAAACGGATTCTGAGAAAATATTTCATTTTGCGTCCAACGTTATGTAAATAAATAGAAGAATATGCAAAATAAATATGCATGGTGGCAGGTCTCTCGCATTGTATGGTTCGTGAATTCTTTTGAAACCACCATCGTTCTTATAGACTTGAAAAAATATATATAGGAGGACGTGAAATATAGGTAACAAAAGAATTATGCTGGGAGTTTCCTGTAGTCTTCATTCAGAAGGTTCGGTTAAAACTGTCGACTAGCTTTTTCTTTGCAGAGAATAAGAAAACAATAGACATTTAAGCATTTTATACATTTTTTCCACTGAGAAATAATTCATGATCAATATTTAAACTGAAAAATAGCTTAATGCCTATTCATAAAATTGTTAAAGCGAACAGAAACACACAAAATCTCCAGAGTCTTATAAAATTGTACTTTCTGAATATTAGCGTATTCTAAGAAAATGTAAGCATTGCAATTGTATTCATGAAAAGAATATTTAAATTTTTCTTCAAATCTCCATCGATCCGATCTACTAGGCACCGGAAATAACAATGAAAGTATATATACATATATGTATGCGTGCTTGTGTATGTTCGATAACGTTAAATTAAATATCAAAGCCAATGAAAATAGATGAAACTTTTGATTGTTCATTGTTGATTGTGTATATTAGCTTAATACATTGTAATTGTTTTTAAATAGTAGCATATTTATTTTTTGGAAGCATATATATTCATCTTTTTAATATGCAATGTAACTCGAAAATTTGTTACTTCTCTCTATTTTAATTTAAGATGATTTTAAGGGCTCAGTTTATAAACATGATTACATTTAAAAATGTTTAAAAACACCACACAGTATAGCTTTGTCTATCAGTGGTCATACGTTGCATTCAATAGTATATAATTAACTTTTGTGGTTTAATCTAAATAATAATAATAATAATAATAATAATAATAATAATAATAATAATATCACAGTTTCTCTTTTGTGGTATTTGTAGATTGCAAAAAAAAAAAAAATCTCCTAATACAACACAGTAATACCATAATTTATTTTTTTCATTAATTAATAACGCCATAATTTGGATTTTATATTTATTTTTAAAGTTAGTCTACTAGGCGAGGAATTCGCTTAGTTTACACTTCTGCGTGACGAACTTTTATGTTGTTGATGCATCTTGCACTATAAACAAAGAAACTCTGGACATTTGTATGATTTGTTTACTCTATGCATCCATTGTGTTTATATTACACTTTATATTATGTATATTATATATTTATAAGCACGCACGGTTCGCTGGATCTGTACGCCTGTAAGTTTCATTGTAATGATGCCACTAGAATGAATACACCACCATCCTGAATTAGTGTAAGGTTTGATTTATTTTTGAGAGAAACGAAGCGATCCGGCTCTAAGTTTAAGGTGCTTCCCAGGTACTGAGGGAAAACTTAAAAAGTAAAAAACTTAGCCAGAGAGGAAGGAAGCGTTGCAGGCCTACGTTTAGGGTATCTACCCGGCATGTGCCATTTATGAGAACTGAGGAAAACCTGGAAAGCCAGGGAGGATGAACCCCAGACCTCCCGCTCACTAGTCCGCGCCATAACGACCTCAGCCATCAGTGGTGGTCCTCAGTTACTTAGCAGATGCAGAAGTTGAGACCGACTTCTAGAGATAGTCACCCCGAAACTTCAGTTCTCGTGGCATATTTAGCGTAAATTAGATTTTACACTAATTTCGTAGTCTCGGCAAACTCTACACAAAAAGTTAAGCTTCGCCACTGTCTAGCACCTGCAGATGTCACAGAGGTACAAATGCCATCTAGTGTGTTGCTAACGTATTACTTGGATGTGAATGGCAGGTAATTTTGTCCAGGAACCTTTTTTTCCCCCGATGTGGTGTCGTAAATCTATGTCGCGCAACCCACGCCTTTAAATCCGTCCCGGATCGATATATGGGTATAGTTTGGCCTCGGCCGGGTTTTCATAGGAGAAAGTCGGGTCTCTAGGAGAGCGCAATCATTTGTAATTTAATAATTGTGCCTTGAAGTATTTACTTTTTTCGAACGCCTTCGAAATAGATCGCCGTTTGCTGTGGGACGGACAGTGTAATGTGTAAACTAATTAGTGCCCTTTTGAAATGTTGGCTATTTTCTCTGCCATGCAGCTCAGCGATTACTGGGCTTAAGCTGCCCGTGTGTCCCGCACCCGGCTGCCACTTGCCGGGATCGCTTTGCTGCTTAAAGCGAGAACCAAATAAATGAATGACACTATAACCGGTTCATTGGCGGCCAAACATTTGCTCATGCACTCTCAATATATTTAGAAGACAGATCGTTGCGTAGTCGCTTTTGTGTGTTATTTCCGTAGCTTTTAACTGTAAAGTGCCTCTTTGGCTATTTCAGGGAAGAAAAAAGAAAGAAAAAACATATGCGATGGAGAGAAGTCGTGCAGGAAAAAAAAAAAAAAAGCGACTTGCTTGTTCTTTGCGTTTTAAAGAGGAGGTATGATTTTGAAGCTATATCTTTCCAGGTCTGCAGAGAAGACTTCTACTGTCTTGAGTAAAACAATTCCACAGTTAGGAAAAACAAAAATAGATTTAGTTAAGCCTGGCTGATGTTCACCTTTCTTCACCACGCTATAAACAGAAACTGATAAATTTTTAAGTGCATGCTTCAGGTTGAGAACATTTCGCGACCATGACCAGCCGCTGTTGCCACATTTTTGTCTTTATATGACACATGAATGTTTGTATCTTTAATGAGCTATAATACGGTTGCTATAAAAAGGACTAGAGAATTTATCGGTGGAACGGCGGTTTAGAGGCGGCCTTGTGTGTTGCTGACCAGTTTGTTACAGCCCTACCCAGCTCGCCCTCCTTTCTCCGTCTCTGCTGAAATCGTCATGGTCCATAAACCGTGGAGATGAAGTCGCCACTAGGAGGAAGCTGGCTCAGAGATAGAACAATGCGAATGGGCAACATCTAGGCTTCTTCACCCCACCACCAGACGTCACCACTTAAGCTCTGCTCTGTGAGATGTATTGCTCTTCTTTTTGTTTTCCCAAGACTCTTTTGTGCGTTGCTTTGAGCTTAACCAAGCAGCAATGACTGAATTTAACGTAAGAACATAAGAGAACTGTATAAATAAATATAATTTTCAAAATTAACATTTAAACGGCAAAACAACGAAACACTCTACTTTGACGATGGCAGACACTGGCGCGCACTGACTCAGTGTTACTACAGTGGCTGTATAACTGCGGTATGACCAAAAACGTTGTGTGTATTAATGGTTCAGCCTTAGGGTGCTATGTAACTATGTTATTAATAGAGCCTTAGTTTTATGTTAATAATAGATTAATGAATTTAAAATTCTAAAATGTGCATGCAAATATGTGCTTTAAAAGGCCAAATATACAATTAAAACATCAAAATATTTGGGGTCTTTTAAATGAAAAAAACTTGTATAAACGAAAGAGATTAGTTTATTTAATTATTATTATTATTATTATTATTATTATTATTTTGAAGAACATTTAATTTAATTAATAGGGCCGAGTTCTTATGTTTTAAACTATTCATTTCCTTGCTAGCTAAATGTGATATTTTAACACAATTATCCGATTCTTTATCATGGGAGTCACTAGATGAGCCTTATGAAACCCATAAATGATTAAATAGGACGTTGAAACGTAAAAATGGCTAAAACTATCGTTTAAAAATTCAAATTAAACTAAAATGAATTTAACATGTAATTCATTTTAAATTATTAAATTAAATTTAATAATATACACAATAAATTTAATTTTAATATATTAAGCAACAATGTGCATCTTTATGAACTTCAAAGACAAAACCATAGCATTCAATTTTTTAATACCATCATTGCCATGTTGTGAAAAGCATTGTCAAAATTAACTAATTTTTGGAAGCTAACTGAATTTAATTTCGAATTATTATCGTTGTCACTCAAATGACTATCGAATAAAATTCTTCTGTTTCTTTATGCCAGGCACGTTCTGTAAAGAAAATTGTCGGATGTATCTTTTATTTAGAAGCGAACTGAAGGCATTATTAAGAAGCTTTCACTTCCGATTTATTAACAGCTTCAACATGATCCCAAATGGTTGATTACACAGATTCCAATTTTATCACAAATGGGCAAGTGTGCCAAAAGAAAGTGAGCTGTGACCAAAAGTTGCACTTTCTGCAGCGTAAATAGTCTGCAGGGCATATCATTAAGAGAAAATAGAGGATCCAGCTCAAAGCACTAATTTTAGTGTTTTCTGGCTCTTCAGGAGACATTTATGTGAGGCGCTAGTATCAGAAAATGTGCCATGGCATGTGGTACAGAACCCAGTATTCAATAAACTTCAACACATCAGTGACCGAAAGATATCAGAAGAAACAAACTTAAAATATTAGCACCTACTATACAAGAAAAAGATTGAATTCATCAGACCAGAAGTACAGGCCTGTAACACCTGGCTTTCAGCGATAGTTGTAATCGCTTCATTGCTAACGTGTGGAGGGTAAGTCAGACCCCAGAACCTGGTAAACCTTACCTCATATTATGCAAGATTTGGACAAAACGAACCATTGACCATAGCTTGCAACCATCAGAGACGTTTTATACATCCTATGACCATCAGAAAAACGATGAGAAATTTCTATTGCTTGTGACCGACAGTGCTGCCTACATGATCAAGGTAGTAGAGAATTTGAAAATGTTCTACCCTAACATGCTGCATATCACCTGCCTTGCTCACGGCTTACATCGATTGGTCGAAGTTAGGAACACTTTCCCACGAGTGAACAACATTATTTCATCCGTAAAGAAAATTTTTCTGAAAGCTCCCAGTCGCTTTCAGATTGTCGGAAATGCTACCACAAACACCTTGCCACCAGATCCCGTCATCACCCGCTGGGGTACTTGGCTGCAGACAACCATCTATATGTCAACTATTTTGAGGACATCAAGAGTACTATAGACATGTTTGATGTTAACGAAGGAGTCTGCATAGCAAAGACTAAAACCGCTCTTCACAATAAGAACACCAATTTACTTCCGTTATTAAGGCCGATTTCAATGATCTTCCTGTAATCATTCAATGCTTGAATCTTTACCATTAAAAGATGCAATAAAAAACTGACACATTTCAAAGAAAGAAATGCATTTATTCTACTTTAGCTAAGAGAAATATAAATAAACTAGCATTAAAAAACATTTCTTAATACGTTAAACAAAACTAATTCAGGGTCTGTTAAAACCTAAAAATCCGATCCGTGTCATAGATCAGAACGTCAGTTTAATGACCGTCGCGGCTTCGTTGGGTTGCTCCTATACAGGTCTTCCAATTTTCAATGACAAACAAACGTAAACCAGATTCAATTTCACGAATAACGCGCGTGATATTATTCCTTAGGTCATTAACTGTTTCTGGATTGTTGACAAAAACCGGTGATTTAACATAACCCCATAAGAAGTAATCTGGAGACGTTAAATAACACGAACTCTGGAGCCAGGTAACATCACCACCATGCAAAAGATGAATACTCTGAACTTCTTCAAAAGATCGGCTGGTTAATGAGGTGTGGCGCAATCTTGCTGAAATCAAATACTCTTCCGGTATCTTTCTCCATTGAGCCAGTCTCTCCTCGTCCACTTTGGAAAAAATATGGACCAATGATTCTGCAGTACCAAAATCCACAACGGACAGTAACTTTTTGGGGATGAAGTGGTCATTCTTGAATGTCCATTGGATTCTCATTGCTCCAAAAGTTGCAATTTTGTTTGTTAGCATAACTATTCATCCAAAAATGGACCTGGTCGCTAAAGTTGAATTTTCGGCTAAAAGTAGGATCAACTTTCAATTGCTCCATAGCCCCATTAGAGAACACACAGCGCAATCTATGGTCATTCGGCTTCAGTTCTTGAGTTAAAACAATTTGTAAGGGTGTCACTTCAAGCTCTGATGCAAAATCCGCCCAGTTGTGATCGATGAATAACTGATCTCCGTGTATTCTTGCGTACACTCACACGAACATAGTATGTTTCATTGGGGCTTTTGCGTTGTTGACATACAGACGGTATTTGAATTGCGACACAACCAGTTGCCTCAAATTTTTCCATCAAATGTCGAATTGTTCTTTCGTAGGGACGATTATGCACCCCATACACTTCACGTAATGCTTGGCAAACGTATGACCAGTTTTGATAATACCTTCAACTATTTCTAAGCGTTGTGGAATGGTGTAACGTTCCAACAACTATAACAATATGAAAAATATGACTACTATAGCTTTAGAAACATGACAGCCATTATACGTTAAAAGTAGGACATTATTTATTGAAAGTCCCTTTACTTAAGTATGCACTTAAACTCGGAAACGGGTCCCATTGAGCAGTCAGTTGGCTATCTAATTTATGAATAAATTACTATAATGGATAATTATTATAATTATGATAGGAAATAATTGGATAGACATTATTTATATGTTAAAATTTGCTGCTACGTACCTAGTAGTAGTGTAATGTACTTTTATTGTGGCAGGTTTAAAGTGCACACAAGCAAGTACATCTATAGCATGGGCCTTACGACCGTACATCTTAATACCGTTCTTGTAACAATCAAAATGTATCTACATACAAAAACAGTAATATTAATTAAGATTAACTTTGATTACAGTTAACATATACAAAGCCCACTTCCCTTTATTCACCCCTCCCCAACTCCCCTCTCTTCTATAATTATTTGTCCGTTCTTTGCTAGAAATATTCCCGACTTGTGTGTGTGTGTGTTTGTGTGTGTGTGTGTGTGTGTGTATCTCATGCCCCAACACTTCTGTTGGAATTCAAAAATTGCTGCGGTAAATGCTCATTTCTTAAAACCTCTATTCCCCTGAATTATGGCAAAATATGTCTCCGCACAGTGGGCAAATTCTTTCCCCGAAAGCATTAATTATTCTATTTCCTTTCCAAGCCCTTAATCTTAGCCAGGCAATACCAGTTTTTCTTCTCTGCCACAGACATCTAGATAACCCCTCCCCCCTTCCCCAAACCTGATCTATTTGACCCTGCAGGTTAAGCGATATCTTTTCTGCGCATCGAGTCTCGGTATTTTGCTTGTCTATATATCTCAAACTCTGAATTATCTACAGATATTGCTAGTAATGTTCTGTCTCCTTAACCAAATATGCCCCAGTCTAATTTTGTCTAAGGCTTTCCTTATTTTTGATGCCCAACACGTACCCCACCCTTCCCTGATTTGCTCCCTCAGATAAACTGCTCGAAGTGCTTGATCTCCCCTATTGCTCTTAATAAGTTGTTAATTGTTTTTATTTTTAAGTTTATACATTCGTTAAAGATATTCAACTCTTTAATAAGCCTGAGATTTGCTAAACTTCTCCCTTCTTGTAGCATCCGTTTTAGAAACTGCATTTGTACCTGGTTAATTTCCTTGGTGTTTTCCCACCCCCAAATTTCGGCCCCAAACAACCGCTCTGTACACTATCTCCATTGTTCTCAGCAGTGTTTTCGATAGTTTTACCAAAATATTGAATGTTTTCATTTTTAATATGTACCTGCATTTTTTTTTTGCTTACGTGTTCTGCCCAACTCCCCGTGAAGTTCTTCACATTTTCTAATACCTGACCTACATACTCCCACCTCTTTTTCCTGCAGTATACCCCACCGTTCTTGAACGTTAGTGTTATCCTCATTGACTGTTATTTCCTATCCCTGACAATACGCCTCTAAGCAGTCAGGTTCCCTTTGCAGACCGCCAACTTGAGGATATCAATATCAGATCATCCGCATAAAGAAGAGCTGGTATAGTTATGCTCCCTACATTCGGGGCAACTCTCCAGTATGTCATCTACAAACAAATTGAAAAGGAATGGTGACAGGATGCAGCCTTGCCTCACTCCTGTCCGTATTATTACACTTGTTGACGATTATATTTTACACACTACTGTACCGTACTCTCTATTGATTTTAATGCCTTGCATTTTACCTGGGGCAACAGGTGACAATGTAAAGCGAAGTAAGGTAAATTAGCATACTATTAAGGTAGGTATTGTGACGAGGCGGATGCAAGATCAGGTCGCAAAACCTATCCTATACCTAGGTATTGACTGTGTGTGTGTGGGAAAGTAAGGAGAAGAATAAAAAAAAAGGATAAGGTAAAAAAGAGAGCAAAGTCAAAACTTTCTTTACAAATACTGTACTTTTTATAATGCAGCAAGGGAGCGACTCTGTCAAGACGTTTGCAGAGTATCTGAAATTTTCTTAACACAAAAGATATTTCCCTTACCACCATATTAAAATAGTGTCATCTAAAGAAATTTAAAGTAGAATTTTAAATTAGCAGCCAATGAAACCATAGTATCATGGCGGTAAAGCATTAAGGCACATCTGGAATCCTTGGATGCGAATACTGGGAATGTACGCTTGGGTTAAACAACCAATAAACAACTGGAAAAAAAATGATAGGAGGAAACGAGTCAGATGAGAATAAGTTGTTTATGGGGAATGTAGGAAGTAAATAGAACATAGAAGGATTTTTTTGGAAGCTGGGGAAGAATAACCAGGAAATATAAGAGAAAGGTAAGAAAACTGAGAGGAGGGAGGGAATCGGAGGAGGCTCTTCAGGTGACGCTACTGCGACTGATTGACGGTCAAATGCTTATATTATTTAGCAACGCTTATGTAACGAGAGTGTTCGGCGGGGCTACGAACATAATTCGATATTCCATACTTGATAAAATTGCTCTAAAATCTCATGATCTCACCAGGTTCGGTTGCATATCACAGCATGCACAAAGTAACAATAAACAACACAACAATGTACCTAGTGCACTGAATTCTAGAGCTGCTCTCTGCCATCACAATATACCTGCCATCCAAACCTTAACCGCCATTTTCCCTCTCCATGTCACCACAAATTATAAGTACAATGCGGCAGGACGGCTGTGCCTCACAGAGATATAGTCGTCTGTGGGCATAAAATAAAACACACCCTCTTTTTCAATATGAGGAAGAGCGAAGGGATGGCTTCAAGTTAAAGTGTATTTTTAAATTAATATTTAACGCACGTTTTCACTGCCGAGATATGACAAGCGGTGAGTTCTGATTAGAAGAGAGATGTAATCATAAATTGGATAAGAGTTTTTTTTTTTAAAGACGAAAGCGTCCAGGCCCAAATTTAAGGAACCTTACTAGCATACGCCATATATGCATATACTGATGGAAAAAGCCTCAGGAGGACGATCCTGGCGAGAATCGAACACCAGACCATCTTCACGAGTTCGCTCCTTAATGACCTTGGCCACCCGTGGCGGGTTAAAGAGTTAGCAAACTTATTCACAGTACCAGACCCCATGAGAGCGCCGCTAGCGTTATAAGAGGAAATATTTAAATTTTTAGATTTATCATCACGGCGTGGCAATGAAATTCATTAAAATGCATGGAAGAAAGTTAGAACAAGGCTAGAGGGTGTTAACAGGCAGGAAATCGAGGCAGAATGTAACACAAAAGTCTCCTTGAGCCTATCGAATGAAATTAAATAAACCTGGAATAAAGAGTGTATATGCCTGTTCTAGGGAGAAAGGCAAGATCAGGAATGATCTGATTTAGACTGGGAACTTGAAAATGCTAAAAATAACGGATAGTTCTGGTAGGAGAACCTGCCCATTTTGCGGGGCGGATATTCTGGCAAAATGTACTCACTGGGAAAACCCGAGAAAAATGCTGTTTCCGGAAAAAAAAACATTAATTAGTTGAATATGGGCAGTTTCCTTGAAATGCAATAACCAGTGTAGTTGTAAATAATATGCAAGTTGTTTTCACTCATATTTGTAAATATCGTTGTTCCCATTTTATAAATTATTTGTTTATCTTTTATTACTTTTTCTTTTTCCTAATTGTGAATCATATTTAACCATATACGGTCAACGACCCAGGCATAAAATATATTTGGAATGTGTATACAGAACTTTATAATGATAAAGATGCACTTACTACTTCTGCGCTACAGCCCGGGGTGAACCTAGGCCTGCCGCAGCGACCTCTGCATCCACTATCTCCGTCTTACGACCTCAATGATAGAGGACAGTATTTCCGGGGAATGTGATACGTATGCCGGTTGCTTATCATACGGCTCCCTAGGTCGAAGAACCCCACCTCTCCATCAGGCAACTTCCCAGTTATTGTCAAGGGGTGGGTGAACCCCATGCCGACCTCCCTAACTTAGAAAAATTCCTAAACAGGTACCGGGAATGAACGAGATTTCCCTGTCCTCTTCTACTGCTACTGCTGTTATTCCAAGAGAATTAATTTACAATACTTTTTTCTAGGCCCAACTTATTTATCCTGTACTTATGAACAGAAAATGTCCTTTTCACATTACGTGAGCAGAGGCTACAAAATCTGTAACCCGGTAACATAATTAACACCCACATCACTACCATATTCTTGAAGCACTTTGCTAACAGAGGCGGTTCTTCCCTAAGGTCATATGGTCACTTGCCCGCCAATTGTAAATGAAAAAGACATTATTTAACATCTTCACTTTCTTTTGAAAAACATCCCTAATTGTTTAAACAACACTCTGTAGCTTTACTGGAACGTCTGACGAGAATTAGCAACATGTGGAGTCCACAAATACTTGTGTTCTGTACTTGTTTTCAGGGCCTAAACTTTAGAGTATGGTTAGGCACACCTTTATGGGCTCAGTAGTCACATAACTTCAAAAATTTTTCACTATTTAAATCAACAGAAGGTGTCATCTTATTATTAACTGTTCACATTGAGAGAGAGAACTTTGTGACTTTCACGCTAGACTTCTGAACCAGAATCGTGATGACAAAGATATTTCATTAAGCGGGGTATATTCCGATTTGCCGCTCTCAGAGCGCTTCTCAGTTTCTGAATTCTTTGTGAAGCGGCTGGTGTGGAAAATGTAGTCAATTGTAATAACTTGTCTTATGGAATGAAAATTTAATCTAAGTTTCTGTGTAATAAACGCATGATTCAATAGTGACCTGTAGTTTCGTTTTGTCTCGCGAAACAATAAGGAAAACATGCAAATAAACACTGTAGAATTCGCTCAAATGAAAGACAGAAGATTGAGTTTCTCTACAGCAATTTAAACTTTTCAATACCACATTCCCTTCTTGGCACCATTCATTACTTAATTCTATAACCTCTCTCTCTCTCTTTCCCTCTCGCACACACACACGTTTTTGAGGAAAATATTTAAAGTGAAGAGAAATACATGGTCCCCTATAGAAAGATGTACATAGTAGATAAAGGGTGTTCCCAAATTTTGTATGTATATATATATATATATTCTAGAAACGGGAGATAGAGGGGTATAATTTGTTTAGCAGTGCATTGCAGGTGCATTGTAGATGTAAATGCTATAGTTGCTGCTGGAATCGAGGCATTGGCTTCGTGACTGCAGCTTAATATGTTCTGCTGTTACAGTAACTGAACGTACATGATGTTAAGTGTGCCAGAGAGGGTAGTCATTGTGCAAAGGTCCTCTTAAGGTGAGTTTCGGACAAAATTTCATCGCAGATTCCATAAACCTGGACCTACAGGAAAAAGAATTTAATGTTAGTGAACGAGTTCAAGGGCGCTGAGACCGTTAAGAGGGAGCCCGGACAAGGTCGTCCATCAACCTGTGATGACAGAATTGGAGTCATTAGAACATACATTGAATTGGTAAGGCGTTGTTACTGAGCATTCCACGTTCAACGATCCATAAGATGTGGAATTACATGCTAAAGAAAAAGCTGTACCATCTGCAAGTTCTGCACCACTAACATGACAGGGATTTGCTTGCAGCAAATGAAGATGGCAATGTGCCTTATTTAGTGATGGGACAACCTTCCACATTTGTGGAAAGGTTAACAGACATAACTGCATGATGAGCTGACACACCGCCAATGGAGCACTTGGAATTCGAGCGAAACTCTCCCAAATGTGTTGTGCGGATGGAAATAACCAGGGAAAAAATTTACGACCCTTTCTTTTTCGCTGAAAACGGCATTAACCGCCGGTAGCATATTGCTCCTAGGATTGTTTGTTGCCCTTTAATTATTCTTAGCCAGTATCTAATTTCATTTATTTTGCTGTAGACTGTATCTTCCCAGCATCCCACCTCCCGTAGTAGCCCATAGTTCGATGTTCCCCTCCTCACCTCTAGAATTTGCTTCCAGAATTCATATTGTAATTTATTTACACCGTCTATTTTATCCCATCCCCAAACCTCACTTATATATAACAATGAGGACCTACCCATTACCTCATACATATTTTTTAATGCTTTGACCGGTATATCCAGTATCGGAGTTAGCATCCTCAGTACCTCAGAGAGTTGATCTCTCCCTCGTGGCTTGGCTAAAATTATGTGTTTATTATAATTTCCACTCATGTCAAATCTTATTCCAAGATAAAATTATTTAACGGTCTGGATTACTTCTTCACCAAATGTCTATTTTTCCAGTTTGCCGTAAACATAGCCATTTTTAAACGTGAGAGCTGTAGTTTTACATGTAGCTTATTACGTATTAATAAGCTCTGCCATGTGATGAAAGACTAAGAATTCTATTGTGATAAAACTCCCTTGGACATGAACAAAAAATACATTCACTGCAATTTACAGAACGGCAAAGCTTAGAAATTAATATCCTAGGTGTTTTTTTTAATGTTGTTTAACGCCCGTTTTTACTACTGAGGCACCACAGGCGGTGAACACTGATGATACATGAGATGAAATATTGGGAAAGTATTTTTTAAGGAAGGAAACGTTCCAGGTCTAATTTTAGGGTACCTCCCCGGCCTTTGCCATTTATGAGGACTGAGGAAAACCTGGAAAAAACCTCGGTCAGGGAAGACGGTCCTGGCGGGATTCGATCCCCAGACCTCCCACTCACGATTCTATGCCTTAGTGACCTCGAACACCCGTGGCGGTCTCCTCGGTGGTGATTACCCAAGAAAAGAGAGAGAGAGAGAGAGAGAGAGAGAGAGAGAGAGAGAGAGAGAGAAGAACGGTAATGCAATGGTATAATGTACTAGACACATGAACACATTCCAGCTGGCTAGACTCTTGGAAAGTTGTAAATAATTTACTTGTCACCGCATGTCATCAACATATCAAGAAAGGTAACCTGTTGATGTGACAACAATGCAAAAAGGCGTCAGTTCATGTGCCGTTGTCAATTAAAGTGTAACTCAGTGGTCGAGTTTTTGTAATTTCCGTATCTGATGAAGATAAAGTCTTAAGGTTGAATTTCTGTACCACGTCCTCACAAGTCTGGATGTTGCCGCCTCAATAAGAGAAATTCATCATGCATTGTTTTTATCTACATGACGGTGGCTCATGCAAGAGAGTTTCATTATCTTTCTGGAACTTCGCAAACCATCACAGCACCGAAGACCTGGTATATTTTCTGCATCACTGCAATCGCATTGTTTCCTAGTTTAAATTCATCAACAGTAATAATATTTGTGACAGTACTCTGAATATTGACGAACACTAAGAACATTTGCACCTACCAGCTCTCAGTAACATAGTTCCGTTCTTAACTTTATCTGTTGGACATTTTATTGTCGCCAACGCTTGAAATTTGAGCATCTGGAAAAATTGATAAAACGTTTTTGGTCAACTGTTATTCCGTTTCTTGATTTTACTATTATATATTAACTGCAAAATACATTTAAATGTTAAACAATCTGAATTCATGCAACATTCATTATTTTGTAATTACACAATTTAGTGCAATCAATGATGCGGTGCGAGGTATTTCCTATGAGAGAGCCTCCAATCGTTTGCACGCTGTGAAGGGGGTAGCAAACCTACTTGTTGACCTTTCTGACTGCCGCAGTCGTAGCGCAGCTGTTCCCGGGTGTGCGTTGTATTGCTCGTTTCTTAATTCGACAGTATACATGAAGTGTACTATGCCTCGTAAGTTTACAATGGCTCATGAAGTTCGAAGACTGTTTCAAGCTAGATTTCAGGTTGCAAACGCTTCAGATCATAAAACAGTTCATAATTTGTATAGTAAATTTCAGAAAACTGGAAAAGTCCAGCCTAAGACACCAAATAAGCAGCGTAGGGTTCTCGCCGAAGAAAGATCATACGACAATGGTAATAGTCAGAAAACTTGATAATTTTTTTATTCTGCTACTTATGTGAATATCATACTAATCCCTTTTTTCAGAGAATTAACCATCAGGGAACGTGATCATGCATTTTTCAAAGGACTCTGTCACTGCCCACATTGCGAATAATTCTATGAGAGCAATTCACGTGTTTCCACTTCTATTGGTGGCCGAGGTCGTTAAGGCGCGAACTCATGAGCGGGAGTTCTGGGGTTCGAATACCGCTAGGATGATCCTCCCTGACTGAGGTTTATTCCAGGTTTTCCTCAGTCAACATAAAAGGCAAATGCCGAGGAGGTACCCTAAACTTAGACCTGGAACGTCTCCTTCCTTAAAAAATTCTTTTCCCAACGTATCATTTCATCTCATTTATCACCAGTGTCCGCCACCTGTGGTGCCTCAGTAATAAAAACGGGCGTTAAACACTATTAAAAAAAAGCGTGTTTCCACCAGATAGGGTTATTAGTAGGGACTTACAATCCCGTCGTTTCTCTAATTTAACAATTTCGATTATTACATTTGGGGTACATTAAGAAATGTCGTGCACAAGACCAGCCCGCATACCATACAAGAACTCAAAGATAATATTAAAATGACCTACAGCGATGATGAATAATTTCCCAAAGGTATGGCAAATGTGTGGAGACTTAAGGCGGGCAGTTTCAACACCTCATTTGATAATTTGGTTAAGTAATGAAGCCTCTTAAATTGGTTTGTGTGTTGTTCATTTGTTTTATTGTTTTACCCTCCCGCTAATAATAGGGACCCGGCTAGCCGGCTAACCTGCTAATGAGCAGCGCACTCGCCCATAGGCAAAAACACTCCGGATAAACACTAAATTAATCGCACGAAGTATTATCGTGGTGTTAACATAATGCAACGAATTTTATATTCTCTGAATGTAAATTATTAGGAGCGCTACTGATGAAATATAACAGTCGACAAACTGCACTACAGAGGTGTACAATTTACGCAAAAGAAAGAAAGAAAGAAAGAGAGAGACAGAGAGACAGAGAGAGAGAGAGAGAGAGAGAGAGAGAATATGCAGTAAAGATTTTGAACATAAAGCAACAGTCTGCGGTGGCATTCCTTCACCTAAAAATCGGGATACAAAAAAAACACCTTTAGAGAAAGGGAGGTAAAAAGAAGGAATGTGAGTAAAGGAATAAAATCAAAACCGTGAGAACTGCTAGCGACGGTAAGAATCCTTCACAGGTGTGTTGCATGATTGAGTGACTGTATAAAATAAAGGAAAGGTAATACCACAACTGTACCGTAGATATACGTTTGAACCGAAAAGGAATGATTGGGTGGTAGCGCTTTGGACTCGCATTCGGGATAATCCGGGTTCAAATCTCTATCGGCCGGTCATCCTGATCTTGGTCGCTTAGGCGAATGCTCGGATGGATATTTCCTATACACGAATTTTCTGCTCTCCTATTTCATATCAGTTCACTCCTATGGTTCTGTTACAGTGTTCTGAAAGGTCCACGATTCGACTAGTTGGTCCTGCGAGACGCTGGCTCGCGCTTTGAAAAAGCTTCTGATCGGGCCTTTCATATGAAAGCCACCTTTTTGGGCAGACCAAACTCCTCAGAGAGGAGCTATGCAGGTATCTGGGTGTTCTTTATGGAAACAAAATTATAGGATCTCATCTACGACCGTGGATTCCGGTAACCGATATCTCCCTCATCTCTCCCCTATCTCCCAAATGTGCCACCACTAGAAAGAAAATAAAACATCGGAAAATAGCATAAACCTGGGACAAAGGAACATGGAGGCAAACGGACATCTCTTACGACATTTAGGAATGTTTGGCTATTCCACTTTCTGCATTGTGGTATGTTATGGATGCAGTGTGGCAGGAATTGTCAATAAATATATTCAAGTTACAAGACTATAACTGTATAATAATAGGGCATGCTGGTAATCTTTGGGTACTGTTAGAACAATAGCCTCGTCATGAAAGAAAATATCCTTTTGTTAAGACTAGGCCCATTTTACCCCTTCGCAAATCCTCCAAGACAGGTCTGCAGACTCGAGACAGAAAATATTTTATTACCCTTTAAATTGGGCGTAGCAAGAAATATGGTTTCAATCGGTAGCTGTACTTGTCACATTCAAAAGACTTCGCATACGGAAACAGGTGTCTTAAAAGAGACCAATAGTTTAACAGTACCCGAGAGATTCAAAGGGATGCCGCTTATATGTGTTGAAGCGTGCCTTATCGCAAAACTTTATTGTATGAATCTGAATTTATAAAATTGAAAAAGGTAACGGGGGAGGACTTCAATCAATAAAAACATCTCAAAATTGGACGAATGAGAATGAATAGGTAGTATTAAAAATATCATGTAATAGCCAAAAGAAATATAGAGTGGAGTCGATTTCTAGAATATTTGAAGAAGTATAAATTCGTGGGGACGGAGCGAATTCACATATATATTTTATATCAAATATAAAAAGTAAGTTTTTGGAGGAACATACAATATAGAGATACGGGGATCACACACCGATAAGAGGACCGGGCACTATAATACCGTGATAACAGTTTAAAGATGACATCACAGTTTAGTGAAAGAAACACGTCGTCATTAAGAATAATATACGAGTCTCATTAAATCAGTGTTAAAGTTACGATAATCAGATTATTCTCACGGTAAAGCCCTTACACCGAAGTGATCAGAAAGTTTTACAGTTAAAGTAAAAGTTACGTGAAGAGTGTATTTAAATCTTCGAGTGGTGAACTGTAGCCTGAGGGCAACTATACAGTAAATACAAAACCAGACCTATTATCACGCGACTGGGGTCCTAAAACCTTCAATTATACAACAAATCACAACTCAACTTAACCCAACATTGTATTATTACAGTTAAGAATCCCCTTCACTCCCTAATGACATCACATCATTAAAAACAGTTCAAATTCCCCTGAGATTCCAACCCTCTGTTTTGGAACCAGAGAAATAGGAAACATCGAACTCCAGACTTCAAGAGCGGAGGCAACTCAAGAAAATTATGATCTAATTAATTATTAAGCATATTTAAAAACATATCCCATAAATTTAATGCCCGTAAATATTAAACCTCCAATACATACCTGTTCCAGGTATTTCTTTTACCTTGACTGCAAAAAACTGTTTTAGAAAATAATATTAGCACCAGTTAAAATGATTTCTTTGACGTTGTGTTTTGGGAATAACTAACCGCATCTAAATGTTGTACGTGGGGGCTAATGAACATGATGATGTAGGAGCAAAAGGAAACTTATAAATTGTATTATTTTAAGGCATATTTATATAACTTATATGAAAAAATCAATTTAAATATTAGGTAAAATATATTTCATTAATTTTCCGGTAATTCTATAGGTATTCATTATATAGCCTCTCATAATTCAAAATTAATAAGCGGGGTGCTTGTATGGTGAGAAATGACGAAAAAACAAGTGGTCGCTGTGGGTGGAAGAAAAACGCATTTAGATATCAAAGCGGTGAAGGTAGATGAGATGCCACTGAGTACAGCTGTTAAAGTATTTTCTGTCACAAGAAACACCTTGAGACGGCGAGTTAGTTCTGGTGTCCATATATATCTAAATTTCAAAGGAATTTGAGGTTATTGATTTGGTTTATTTATGGACGCCCTTTAACATCTCAGGTCATCAGCGTCCCATTCAATTCAGGGCGTGAAACGACCGACAAATTTTGCTCAGAGGCCTCTTCTTTTAGGCTTGAGGTTCTTTTTCGTGCCGTAAATGTACGACATGGTACCCACGGCTTTATTTCCCTTCTGAAGGAAGTCATACTTAGGATTTTTACGTCCGAAAAAATGCATCGATTGCATTTGGCCGCGACTGAACCCGCGATCTTGGGTTTAGGAGGCAAGTATGGTTACCGCTACACCACCAGGACCGACAGGAATTTGAGGGAAAATGTGAAATTATATTTTAAAAGTCGAAATTGGGTATGGACTGATCTGAGGTCTAACAGTCTTTTATGCTCTTGTGAATGGCATGACATCCAATTTAGCAATAAGGCTCAACAGGCTGGTAAAGACGTGATAAGAGGATTTCTTAGCCGTCATAAAACACTAAGCATGAGAGTAAGAGGGGCTTTTATATGTTCGTACAAAGAAATGGCAAGGGAAATAAATCATTGCCATTTTTTATGAGTGTGTATCAAAGCAACTTGATTAACATAATCAACCCACTAGTATTTTCAATTAGGACTAAACAGGTTTGTAACTTATTTATAAACCTAAAAGAGTTACATCTAGGAGAGGAAGATGAACGTTGAGGTGCATAGTAATTGTAAAGAAGGTGAGACTGTAAGTGTCATGGCATGTGTTTCTGCTACAACTACTGCAAATGTGGTTCCACGTCCACTGTGTTGATGAATGTGATTATTGCAGCATTGAAGATAATGTAAAACACTGTAGTGTTCGATTGCCCTAATCACTGGGGACATTGTTCTTGTGGATATTATACTTCATGTAACATATTTAGCTAACTAAGATTTTGCAGTATTATAGTATAATGTTCAAGCAAAAAGTAACGATATTTAATATAAAATTATTTGCTTTATTTAACCATGAGTTACTCAATGCAGCAATTCATTCAAATGTTTCACATTTCAAAAAAAAATTATCACCAACTTAAGAAATAAATATCACCATGCAGCTACTTATTACGATTAAACGATTTATTTATAAATTATTTGTGTAAATATCTTATATTGGTAATAGAAAGTAAAAGAAAAAAATTATAAGTGCGTTAACATTAATGCAGACACAGAACCTATCGCAATCTTAACATTAAGGAGTGAATATATGAATTCTTGAATTCCAATCAAAATTCGAATCTTCAAATTTTCCTTATCATTGGAATTATTCATTCTAAACCTAAAAGCTGTTAAACTTTTAAAACATTGGTTTTAACTTTATTGACGTCTAATAGAAGCGTTTGATAACATAAAACGGCAGTTTTGGTAACCTGCCTCGCAGTATCGGTGTCACCGTAGGTTGAGTTATTGTTTTACTTATGAGTCTATCCCACAGTATGAAGGTTACATGTTTAGAGAAATAAAATTTTTGGAGTTGTGATATTGAAATATATTTTTAATATGTGTTACTGATTTTTATAGGAAAAGGTACTAGTTCCATAGCCTGTGAGAGCTGTGCAAGTTGAGACATGTTCGGTTCTGCCCAAAGAAAATGGAGGTTGACACGCGACGAACAATATGCTGCTTTCCTTTCAACAAATCTTCAGCAGAAACCTATGCAATGCTACAGGAGGCTTAGGCAGATGTTGTTCTTCCCATTAGCGAAGCTTACATATTGTTAAACGAGGAGAAGCAATTTATTGAAAGGAAGATGGGATCGAACGCTCCAGTTTGTGGTTCAAAGTAAGAAAATATCAACACCGATGCTGTCATTAGGAGAGAGGGTAATACAATAACATTAAGAACACTTTCAGAAATTCTGATAATTTCGCTGGATGCCATTAGTAGCTGGCAAGTTGCACATACATTGTACGTGTTTGTGCACTGTGCACTACTGCCTGCATCTGAAAATTATTTTACAGTAAGATGGAAAGTTTCTTTCAAAGGTAATTAATCCATCCTCAGTGCAAAAGTAAATCTCCATGTGTAAATCCCCATCATCACCAACAGCAAAAAAAAAAAAAAAAAAAAAAAAAAAAAAAAAAAAAAGAAGAAAAAGAGAAAAGAAAGAAAGAAAACGAAGATAAGTTATGACCATCTCATTTTTCGACATTCAAGGAATTGTTTACTAGCTTGTCATACCTGCGCACACAACTGTAACTGGGCAATACTATAGAGATGTACTGAAAGCTCTTCAAGGTCAAGGTCACATTTCCGTCCAAAAGGCTGTTTAGTGGGGTAGGGGTTCGTGTTTTGTAAGATTTTAATGTTTTACTTTGTTTGGCAATGTTATTTACAGTTGCCATGGTTATTATTGTCCTTACTGTGAGAATATGTCAGTAGGCAGTTTCAGTACATTGTCCTAAAATGGAAGTAACAAAGTTGGAGATTAGAGTCCTTCTAAAACATTAATGGAAGTAGGTTTATAAAGCTACTGCCTTTGGAGGGAGAAGGCGTCTTTAGTGAGCATGTTTCACAACGATTGTACGAGGGCTCCAATAATGAAGAAGAAAACACTGAAGATTCAGCATGTCCTGGAAGACCTAAGGTACAGAATATTGAGAATACATGCGCACTTTTGAATGCATATCCACAAAAGGCACTCGTAGGCTGTCAGAAAAACTTGGTGTGTCAAAAGATATTATGACTTAAACAGAAGCTGTAGATCTGCACTTCAAGAACTGACGCCAGAACAGGCCTAACGCATAACGGATATCTGTAATCAGCTTATCGCAAATCTCATAATTGATAAGATTTATCAGGAGAATTGTCTCTTGTAATAAAAAATGAGTATATTACCACACCGTTGACATCTTGGAAACGTGACTCAAATCCTGTCTGCCTGCCAAAAAAATCGGTTTAGCCGCAAGTAATGTTATGTATCTGGTGGAATTTTGAAGGCGAGATTCACTGACAGTCTGTTCCAAATGAGCGTGCACCTGATGCGAATTCATGAAGTTTGGAGACAGCGATACCCAGCATTCGTTAATCAAAATAGAGATCTCTTTCAGCTGGACAATGCGAGACCACACACTTCTCGAAAACTGATTGGAAAAAATCCAGGAATTGAGAGGGATCCAGGAACTTTTACACACCCAGCATACAGACCTAATCTTGCACCTTCAGATTACCATCGGTTTCGATCCTTGACCTATTCCTGCGTGGAAGAAATTTAGAAAACAATGCATTCACAGAATTCATCGCCGAATTCTTGGCATCCAGGAACTGGTACGATCGCGGGACAACAAACTTCACTTAAAGTTGGCTCAAGACTATAGAATATAAAGTTCTTTGCATTGAAGATTAGTTTAATTTCTTGTCAGAACATATTTTAAACGACATCTTAAAAACCGATATTACTTCTGAATATTTACATGGAAGTTGTGAGTTACTTATATCCTTTTCAGCCGGTAGACAGCCTGTTTTCAGTCTCCATATGGCCGCGCTCTAACAGATGAATGTCCTAAAAGTACTGTATTAATCAAATGAAATGAAATATTTATTTCCACATAATTAATATAAATTACAAATTTAACTATAATGTACAATTTTAATATACATATGTATCACAAAAGAAAAATATATGCATCAACTATTTACATTTTACATTACAATTCAAGTTAAACAATACTTGTAAAATTTCCCCATTGTTCCCACCTTTTGGGATCCTAAACACTCAACACCCTGGTTATACCTGCTTTAGATCCTACCCTCCCCGCTTCCTTCTTCTCTCTGCATACATACATTCCTCCTTTGCTTTAAGCACTTTTTTCCACCGTTTCTCTCTTACATTCCCTATATACTCACCGTTTTTTTTTTCAAAAACTCTTTGTTTCCTGACTCAAACTTTTTTATTATCACCTATTCTGTCTGTAAATTATACCATTTCCTAATCAATGCAACATCTCTCCAATCTTTAGTTTGTAAACATTAAAACTTTACAGTGAAAATCTTTCTCCAATTATGCACATATTGGACAATCTTATTTTTCTCCTATTAATCCATTTAACCCTAATATATGTGCTCTAACCAGGTAAACCCTCCCTTCCCCTTTTATTACAAAACATGTACATATATTTCCCGCCCTCATTCTTTCCTATAATGTTTCTTATCTTGTAAACTACTCCATATTTCTTGCTTTCCAATATCATATCCTTTTCTTCACTTTATTCCACAATCCTTTTAACTGTTGTTTCTTCACTTCACTATTCCAATCTCTTGAATTATTCCCTTTAGTTGAGCTAACCAGCTTTATCCCCCTTTATCTGTTTCTTGTGTCTGTAAACCGTCTTTAACTATGTCTCCTTCTTCTCTTGATACCAGTATTTTATAACACGTTTAACTACCATATTACCGCCACGGATGGCCGTGATCAAGACGCGGACTCGTGGCGCATGTCTGGGGTTCGATTCCCAACAAAACCATCCTCCCTAATTGAGTATTTTTTTACGTTTTCCTCATTCCTCATAAAATGGCAAATGTGGGGAAAGTGCCTAAACTTAGGCTTGGAACGTTTCTTTCCTTAAAAAAAATTCTATCCCAATTTATCATTTCATGTTTCATCAATGTTCACCGCCTCAGTAGTACAAACGGGTGTTAAACACCGTAAAAAAGGAGGGGGAAACCTACTACCATGCCTTTTTTTCAACTCTTCCTAATTTTACTAATTATAAATATTACTTCTAATGTACAAGAGGTGAAACAGGTGTGAAATAATTCTTACTGATTCATTATCACGTTATTTCATGTTTGGTTGACGATAATATTACTAATTAAATAATTACACGTGTTAACTTATACACAAGAAAAATGAAAACAGATACTGAATATTCAAGGGGTAGGAATTATAGAGACGTGGCAAATATTAAATATCAATTGTGTATATTATCACTACTCAGTTTAATTTTTATACTTTTTAGAAGCTCTAAAATACGAACATGAAACTGGTATCAAAATTGCTCGCGCTGATGCTAATGGGATAACAATTAGACCCGCCGCGCCGCTCCCGTTTAATTTTTACTGAAAAAAAATCTGGAGGAGCAATTTTCAAGTCTTGTTTATTGTTGTTATTCTTACATTAAAAGGGCAAATAAAATTATATTTTTAATGTTTCTTTTTCGCCCATTCATTGTTCTCATAAACTGGTGAGCATTTCCACCTTGCATGGAGATGATGTAGCGGATTTCTGAGTTCGGGAAGCCAAAAGGCCGTCACTAGTTGTCCCAGTGGAGATGACAAATGTAATATGTTTATGTTGCACCGGGGGGTCCTTAAGCCTACTTAATAAGCAGATAAAAATGAAATGAATAAATGTGAGCTCAGCTCCCTGGTGCCTTAAAGTAAATTGGCATTCATCTTCTCAGGGCTAAGGAAAAACTCCAATAAAATCTTACCCACACATCTTGAGAGCAGGAATCGGAACAGGACCTCCATATTAGTTGTCGCAATGGCTACCAGTAGACGACATAGGCGGTATATAATTTTAGTATTGATAAAGAATTAAAAGATATACTTTTTTTTCAATGGGGTGCCTGGGGCCCACCCTTTGATGGATGGTCTGGGGCGTAGGAGGGTACTTTTTGTTCCCGCCCTTTAAAGGGCACCTCCGAGAAGAATTATTGAATGGTATTTAACGCCCGTTTTAACTATTGAAGCATCACGGCGGTGAACATTGATTATACATGAGATGAAATGATAAACTGGAAGAGGGTTCTTTTTTAAGGAAGGGAACGTTCCAAGCCTAAGTTTAGAGTACCTTCCCGGCATTTGCCATTTATGAGGACTGATGAAAACCTGGAAAAAAACCTTAATCAGGGAGGTTGGTTTTGGTGGGAATCGAACCCCAGACATCCCGCTCATGAGTCAGCGCCTTAACCACCTCGGCCACTGTGGTGGTCCTCCGGGAAGAAGGTGTGAGAAAACGAGACACTGGACGGCCAGGACCACGCAAACGCAGATATAGTCCCTAAATAGAATACCCCAAAAACCGATAGTCTCCCTCCCTGGCTTGTGTGAATCCCTTAGAACGTCCGTTTGCATTTTAGACAAAGAGGCAAAAACATTTAAAGTGGGCAAGCCACCATCACACCGCACAAGCCCACCTTGTCCTGGCACTTTCTACCCTGTAACAGAACCAACGGAAAGAAATGACATGAAATGGGAAGGCAGAAAATTCGTGGAATGTAAACATTCGTTCCAGCATTAGGTTAAATGAGTAGGGAAAACCACGATAAAACGCAAGGTTAGGATGGCCGACCCAACGAGAATTGAAACTTGGTAACACTAATGGTAGCTCACACGCAACGCAATCAATAGATCACGTTTACATTGGTAAATCCCCACCTTATCTGGTCGCAGCCGTTCCTCACGGTATGAAGGTGGCTGTTAAGAAGTTCTCGGAATTGAGTCCAAGTGTTGTAGTTATACTTATAAACAGTGAGGAATGTAGTGAATGTCGTTTGATACAATTTATTCTTCATAAGCTAAATTGTTCAAGATATATTAAATAATACAAAAGTAAACACTAACCGTTGTTACACATTTCCACATTTCTTTTAACTTCCTTCCACTTTTACTTCTTCAGAAACCAACAGTATTACGTTTTGCCAAACATTAATGTACTTCAAAATCAATGTCTCCAAATTAAATTCGGTATCTAGAAGTGTAGGCAATATGTGAAGGGAAAAGTACATAGTGTTCTTTCAAAAACACCAGGATATTATAAAAGTGTGAGATTGGAGAAATGTTAGCAGGTAAACGTTCTGAACTGTCTAGTGAAATACCAGTAGTATATCAAATTGCAGCTTGTATACGCAGCCCTAAGTTCATGTAAAGTGGAAAGAAGTTTTTGGCGCTATAAGGAAATCTTAAGAAGCAATAGAAAGCGGTTAACTATGGAAAGCTTAAAACGTTTGGTGATCGTAAACTGCAACAGAAAATAAGTTGAGAGTGTACATATTTAAAAGCGTATCATTATTTATTGTGTTTTTTGATTTTTAAGAAAAATCATGTTAACACTTTAAAATTAAAGATACATTTTTAAGAGTTAAATAATTCATATGGTTTCCACAATATTTTTACTCACGAAGAGATTACATAAAATTGCGTTGTTTGTAATTTATATCAATAAGAGGGTTACCTTTTAAGTTTTTACAAACGAAAACTATTGAGATATGTCATCACTATTGTCCACAGTTGACATTTGTTATTGTGAAAACAGTTGCAGCTTAGAAGTTGACCGAGTAGTTTGTTTACAGTGAGCGTTTAAACAAAGCAATTTTGCGAAAAAATGGAAATTTCACGCGAAGGTTGGATGATTTTAGAGATATTCGTAAAGACCTAACTCAAAATCAATGCATGCAATCGCTTTCTGCTTTTTGGTAATGAAGCACTACCAGAAAAGAAAAGACAGTTCACAATTGGTTTGCAGAATTTCGTCCTAATCGTGCGTTCGTCAGTGATGAATTTCGTGAAGGTTGACCAAAATAGGTTGTCATTCCAAAAAACATCGATGCTGTGGGCAACATAATTGAAGAAGATCTACATGTGACTTACACTGAGATAGAGGGATTCTTAAGCATATCGAAGACTGCAGTACATTCGAGATTATGCATGAACATTCAGATGTGAAAATGATTTGTTCCCGATATATTCCGCACAATTTACCGAAGCAAAAAAAAAAAAAAAAAAAAAAAAAAAGCGCTTGCTAACTGATGTAATGAAATTCTCAAAAAATTCCACGAGGAACTGCAAAATTTATGAACCGGAAACTAAGCAACAAAACAACCCACTGTTTGGGTTTTCCAAGATGAACCGAATCCCACAAAAGTTGTTCGTTCACGAAACACTTCCAAGAAAATGATCGTTTGTTTCTTCGGTTGTGCTGGACATGTCGCAACAATTCCTTTAGAGAATCGAAGAACAGTTAATGCTGAGTAGTATAAGCAATTTGTGTGCCAGAAGTCATAGAAGAAATCAGCAAAAACAACTGAAAACCCCTCATCATTTATCACCATGACAATGCCAGTTCTTACACAGTATGCCAAACAATTGATTATTTGAAGGAGAAAAAAATCGAATGAATGTCTCATTGCCTCTATCCACCCAATTTATCGCCTAACTACTTCTTTATGTTCCCGAATGTCACAGCGATTTCCATCACCTCAAGAAGATGTTGAAGCCTTTAAGAAACATGTTTTTAGAATACCAACTTCGAACTGGAAAAAAATGTTTCGAGAATTGGTTTGAACGAATACAAAAGTGTAAAAATGCCTGTCCCTAGACATGATTGAGGAACTATGCGAGATAACACTGAATTGGCGAACTCGGCCCGTCTGGGTTTATCAACAGTTTGAATTTTGTATGCTCTAAGTCGCAATTTTTCATGGACAATGTCTTGGAATATCCATGTGTGAGGTGACCCGTCGAACTGATTCCTGCGGACTACGCTGATCTTCAGCTTTAGCTGCAGATACTGTTTTTATGCCGCTTTCCTTCTTTCTTAACACTGAACCTGTTTCTAACAGCTGATCATGCCATTTCACAATGACATGACGGTCTGGAGCATTTGACCCATATTCCGGCCTGAATCTTCTTTGTACTGAATTGGGAACTTCAATTCCGCTAACGAATAACATTTCACTTTGTGCTGAACTGTGAATTCCGCCATCTTAACTCTATGTGTTTTCATACCACGCGCAGGAGCACTAACCTCATAATTTTCATTGTTACAAAACTTGGAGAGTTTCTGCATAGGTTAGGATGAAAATCATATTTGTAACTTAATTGAGTGAGGAGATATTCGCATTTTTATTGGTAGTAATTCTGCCTGACACACAATATAAAATAAATTAATTACAGAATTAAAAACGCATTTTCAATTTACCTCTTGTGGAACTTTTGAAAAGTTAACAAACAAAACAGGATTTTTCTTGTAGTTATATGCGATTACAGGATGTGCTCCATTTGACATTTGCATTGTATTTATATTTATAAACCTTTTAAATGAACCACAGAACAATCTTAAACATAATCTTAGTTTTGCAATGCATATTTGTTAGGAAGTATGCGCGCGCATATACAAATCGATGTGCTGCACTGCTGTTACAACACGTCTAATTTCGTAGTACACTTTTGCAATTTCTCTCGAGGCTTCTTTACTTGTAACGCTTGTTTTCTAAACATACACATGACTCTGCTTTTGCACTTACATTGATCATTTATCAACATTAAAAAATCTGAGTGAAGGAAAGCCCGGCTTGCTCTCGTTTTCTGTTACATAAAAAAATGAAACAAATAAAAGGAGAACGAAAGGGGAAAAAGTAAAGATGACGCTTTGTCGCTGCGCGGATGTTTTGCGGTTGCCATAGTAACCGTGTCTTACTTGCTGTGATATATTCTCAAACTCATTTGTCAGCTTGCTACCAGAGAGACGAAAAAACGATAAAAGGGAAAATGGCTGACCTAAAGGAAGAAGAGGACAGGACATTTCTTGCGAAACGAAATTCTTCAAGGAAGCAAAATATTTCTTTCATTTATGTATACAGATACGCTAGCCGAATTTCTTGCGATATTAGTTCTTTTTTATTATTATTCCCCGAATTTGTACCGTCACTTCCTCTTTAAGAAATGTCAAAGGCCTACCCAGTTCCAGAAAGCTGCAGCAAACAAAGGGTTACGAGTTTCTGTACAGTATTATTTGATTTATTATGAATAATTTTTTCTTCAGAATATGCCTGGTACAATATTATATGAAAATACTGTGTTAATGATTTATACTGTAGCAATTCAGCGAAAAGTCATACATACTTGCAATAACCTGTTATCATGAAATTGAAACTTATTGTGGATAACTCGCGTTACAACTTATTAGTTTCAAACAAAACACGAACACAATAGGAGTGTTGCTAGGAGATTAAGAGAGATAGAGAATAATAATGATTAAAAGCGGGTAGTCTCATCAAAGAGTGTAGCGCCCCTTCAGGCCTCACTCACCGGGTGAATGAATGTGTATTTTTTCCAAATTAACATACATATTATTAACTTAACAACTTCGTGCGGGTCCACTTTTCATAATACACAAGAAGTACATTGCTTAAGTAAATAAGTCATAGCTCCATTGCTTAACGTAGTTAAAATAATAATGATAATAATATCAACAACAATAATAATAACAATATTAGCTTAACATAAACAACCAGAATGTTGAATCCCTTCCCTCTTGTCATAGAATAAGTAAATACAATATCATCTATACGTAAATTTCTAATTCAATTTAGTTCCCCTCAACCCTCTACTCAGTTTCAGCCTTTTTCAGACCTGAGCTGTTTCATCTTCGACATGAATTTGCCTGTCAGTAGAGCCCAGGATGCCTCTTGTCAGTAAAGGGAGGAAGACAGCAGGTACTTCCTGCACAGCTCAGTGCTGCTACAGTTCGGTAGGATGTGCGACCTTCTCCACATAAAGGACAAATTCTCTGTCCATTTTCACCTGAGATTCTGATCTGCCGCCATGCCCAAAGCCTGAACTATGAGAGTCCCTGTTTAATGAGTCTGGCTCTTATTTTGATGTACAGCTCCACACCCTATCACATAGATTTAAGACGGTTCCTGTCTTTCCTACATACAGGTCTCCTGTTACCATACCTGCTATCCAAATATTTCCCAATCGGATGGTTTCTAACCCTTTCTCACTTTGAAGGCCCATGTTTTATTCCCTCCCAATCTAAGCCGCTCCTTGAACAGATTGCTTTAATTAAAGATTGATCTCCCAGAGTAAATTCAGCCAATATTTCACCACTCTAATTTTACATTCTATTGTCTATCGATCTCAAATTCCTCCGACCCGGTGTGTAGTACCCGGAATGGTTCCTTACACAGGGTTACATGTAAGATCTCAACGGACATACATAAATGTGCTGAGGAGGCACCCATTCTCCAGGGGACACATTTTGAGACCCAGACCTATTCCCGGGAAGAAGTCCACAGCGATCTGGAAATAGAGCGGATTGAAGGTTATGTTGTCTAGCCTTAAGATGGCAACCTCATCGCTAATCTTACTCTCCAGAACGCCAGTAATGTAGTCAGAACACATTATATTAGTAAAATTATTATAAACATTTAAAACAGGACTGCCCAAACGCTAACGACCTCGGTAGGAATAGGAATAAAGATTTAGGCAGAAATGAAATAATAGAATGGAATCTCAGAGATATCACTAATAAAGAAACTGGGCGAGTAAATGAACTGGAATAAAAAATGAATTTTGATGTTGTCGTAATCCAGAAACTGTAAAGAAATTAAACTGGTTAACTGAATTAGGAAAATGCACAATGATTTAAAATAAAGTACCACGAGAGAAAAATAAAAAGAACAAAAACAAATGAGGAAGAAACCGTTGTGATATTAGTAGATGAAAATAAAGATTCTATTTCTTATACATATTATCAACCATTGGAAAAAAAAATGGAATTGGTACTGATAATATTACTAATGAATTAATCAAATATGAATTCATTGAACTAAATCAGAGTCTTTTAGATCTATTGAACACATGATGAAAATCTGGACATATCCCTGAAGAATGGAAAGTAGCAAAAATACAATCAATTTATAAAAAGGGAGGTGGTCAAAACTATGAGAATTACAGGGACATAAGTATATTGGTTACCTGTAATACAATTTATGCATCTATATTAAAAACTTTTCTTAATTTAATGTAATCATGAAAAATATTATTCTATAAGCTCGAAATAGATTTAGGAAAAGCAGATCTTGCTCAGATTGTATATTTATTGTTAATCAAATACTTGAGAAACACAGGGAATAGAATATACAAATTTCATGGGATTTATACATTTTACATCGTGCAGCTCAGAGCTTTTACCGGGAACAATTTCCAAAGGGTACCGCTTCACACTACCTTTGCCTTGCCAGCACTGATAGCAGACTGTGTGCCATAGACGAGCAGAGGGTCAAGAACGGCTGTGATAGACCAGCAGAGGACCAAGGACGGCAACGATAGACGAGTAGAGGATCAAGGACGCGGTGATCTGAATGAACTCCTGGACTGAGGAAGCAGTTCTGAGACGTTTAGGGGACAATCTTTCTGGAGTTTAAGCAGTTATTGCTGGCATATATATATAATTTATGTAACTTATATTGTTTGCCTAGCTTTTATTAAACTCTGCATGTATGTAGGTCATTGTACTCGGTTCCTGTACAGCGAAAAGAGAACCTTGTTGCTTGAAACCCATGAGATAAGGTGTTATATTCTGTTTGGGAGAAATAGCTTTTGTTTGTTTTTGTGTTAGTTTTTATGACACGGGTTGGGCAGCTAGGCCTTGGGGTAGAAGAATAGGAACAAAACGATCGGAGAATTTCTTTTGTGAGGTGGTCAAGTAAGTAGCTTTTTGTTAGACGAGGAAACTAATTACGTAATAAAAAGTCCCTTGATATATTCCCGTCTGAAAATAACCAATATAGGGCAGCCTAAGTTAAAGACTCAAGGTGAAAACCAATCAGAAAGTTCCGGGAGAATCAAAATCTAAGATCACGGCCATTAGGAAAATTCGAGAAGGTTATTTGCAATATAGTAACCAACAGAAAAACGCCTGTAAGAAGAGAAATCCAAAAAACTGTACATACGTCATATACAAAAGTTGTATATTGCGTTCCGTCCGGAGGATTGGAGAATTAGCATTGTTTTGACGCAAGTGTGTTCCACAAGAATTTGACGGGCAGTATTGCATAGTAATAGACAAGTTTCAGATGACTAACAGACGAATATTGAGAGCAGTAAGACAAGTAATAGTTTGATAATTGCGCAACGAGAAAGATATAGAAGAACTAGAATTAAAAGTTAAGTAGTAACGTGAACGTTTGTAACAGCGTAGTAGTAAAGTGCTAAGTATTGAACAGTCGAATTAAATCACGTGCAAGGAGTGTAGAACTGAAATGATTATAGGTCGCAACTTGGTGCAAAAGTGACAGAAACTCTTCAAGACTTAAAGGCGACCCGTTCCAGTGGCAAATACCTATAACAAAGTGTACATAAATGGTGTTAACTATTATTAGAAACGCCACGGGTGGCCGAGGTCGTTAAGGCGCGGACTCGGGGTTCGAATCCCGCCAGGACCGTCCTCCCTGACTGAGTTTTTTTTTCTAGGTTTTCCTCAGTCCTCATAAATGACAAATGCCGGGTAGGACCCTACACTTAGGCCTGGACTTTTTTTCCTTAACAAAAATCCTTTCCCAATTTTCATGTCATCTCATGTATCACCAATGTTCACCGCCTGTGATGCTTCAGTAGTAAAAACGGGCGTTAAATACTATTAAAAACTTCAAATGACTAACCTTATTACATTGAAACGAAACATCGTAGCCCTTTGATTCCTTAACCAAAAGCGTTCTAAAATGATAATCTATCATTTCCCAAAGTTAGTGGATTTCATTTTCGGACACCTGTATATAGAGAACAAGATAATAATCCAAAATGGATTGAAAAATGGGAAAGATATAGGGACAACTATGAATAGAACTGTAAGACAAGAATGTTCACTTTTAACCTCTCTTTTTAATTTATATATTGATGGTGGCATTTATAATTGGCATTTAATTCTATGTCGTTATTTTGAAATAAATAATCACACTTTAGACGCATTACTTTTTGCAGATGACCAGGTAGTTATATCTAGTTCACAGAAGGGTTTAAAAAGGCATTATTTAAATGAAATAACATCATAAAATTATAATTTTAATACATCAATGAAGAAAAGTAAGAACTTAGGGAAACAAATACTTTTAGGAATAAAAATAGTTTATGTTGTAAAACCCACTGAAAAGGTGAACTGTTTTAACTATGTGGAACGTGATATCTCCTATACGAAACAGGGTCTTTCAAATAAACTTAGCAATTACAGGATGTTTCGGAAATACTTTTACAAGCTTTGGTGGCGGGTTACTCATACTAAAACCAGAAAAAAGTCCATATAAGCCTATTTTCGCAAATTCTTAGTTTTTAAATTATTAATAAAATTTTATCAAAATAAGGAAAAATATTCATACAAACTATGTCCAGAAATTATTAGTTTTTTGAGTTTTTAATGAACGTTTACCAATATTAGAAAATAAAAGTCTATATAAACACGTGTCCGGAAGTCCTTAGTTTTGGAGTTATTAATAAAAGTTTACGCCAGAGTTGCAATGACTATTTCTATCACAACTTTAATAGAATTATAATAACTCAAAAACTAATATCTTTAATAGAATCATAATAACTCAAAAACTAAAGATTTCGACATATGTTTACATAAATATTTTATTGTTTTGGTAAACTTTCATAAATGCTCATCAGAATAATAAATTCTGGATCTGTGTTTATATGGATTTTGTTTTCTTGTTTTGGTGTGAGAAATCAGTCACCAAAGTTTGTAAAAATATTTCCGAAACGTTTTGTATATGTGACACAATTAATAGAACATCAAAAACAAGAGAAAGGAAACCAAATAAAATTTATCAAGTTATGCCGGTCTCTATATTATTTTATGGTTGCGAGTTTTGGCTTTTAACCAACAGAGAAGAGAAGAGGCTGATATGAGATTTTTGAGAAGTGTAGTTGGTTGTACTCTCTTAGATAAAAGGAAAAATGAAGATATTAAATGAGTGAAATATTTTTAAATTGATGAATAAAATAGTACAATTTAGAAGTAACTGGAGAGAACACATTCATATAACGAAATATTATAATGGATCATCCCCCGAAGGATGAAAGGCGAAAGGAATGTGCGTAGTCAAAAAAAAAAAAAAAACAAACATGGATTCAACTTTTTGAACTGAAAATGTATGAGACTCGAGCAAGCCTTGGAGGCTTAACATGAATAATACAAATCAACAAATTTCAAGAGTTCATGATGGCGAATATGAGTGTTTTCAGTTTAGAGGAGGGACTTATGGCCTCCTACCGTATTATGCGGGATTTTAGAGCTCGTTCTGGTAAGGCACCACTGAGCAGAGGTAGCTTGTTGAAGTGGGAGAAAAAAAATCATTCAGCAAGGGGGTGTTAAAATCCTGGCCATCGCTGTAATAAGACCTGCTCCCAGCAATGTGACGTCACAGCTGCAGTGCTTTCTATTTTATGTGGCGCATACTTTTACATTCAAACGCATTTAAAAGCAACTATAGGAAATTAAATGTACCCAAAATTATGAAAATTCATATTAAATTTACTAATTAAGCAGTACTATAGCAATGAGTTCGGTAAGAACATAATAAAGTACTACAGAGTTATTTACATAGAACTAAAATATTTCTTTCTTTATTTATTCGACTAGAAATTCACCCAACGTCCCGAGTTTATCGTCAAATTAAGCGGGACATTTACGAGTTTCAACCCCCTGCCACGAACTGTGCAAATGTTTATTCCTTCTTGTTGGCTTTGGTTTGACAGCAGTTTTCGATATTTGGTTGCAGTAGCTGTGAAAACGCAGTACACATTAAATCTTCCTTGTGAAGCAATACTGGATTATGAATTCCATTATAGCAACTCGAAGGGCATACCAGAACACCAATACCCTCGCACGGGTATACAAACTGGAAACAACTGGATCTCTGTGAGTGAAAAGGCAAACATCGTTCATCTAGACTGCACACGGTTGTTGTGGACTTTTTTAAAATTTATTTTATTTACGGACATTCTTTAACATCTCAGATGATCAGCATTAACATTCAATTCAGGGCGTGAAACGACCGACAAATTTTGCTCAGAGGTCTCTTCTTTCAGGCTTGAGGTTCTTTTTCGTGTCGTAAATGTACGACACGGGACCCACGGCTTTACTTCCCTTCCGAAAGAAGCCATACTTAGGATTTTTTCGCCCGAAATAATCCATCGATCCTGGCAGGGTTTGAACCAGTGATCTTGGGTCTAGAAGGCAAGTATGGTTACCACTAGACCACTTAAACTCACGTTGTTGTTGTGGATGTTGGACACGGCTGGAGTCAAGCGCTTGTCGCAGGAACCCAAGTAGAGCTATCTATGTATCAGAACTTACTTAAGTTGCTTATCTAAAACCATATAAGGTTACAGTTGTCCATCAGTGCAGGAACCAGAAGAGTGAGGTATTGCCGTTGGTTTCAGACGCCCGTAGTGTTTAACGCCCGTTTTTACTACTGCCGAGGCACCACAGACGGTGGATACTGAAGATACATGAAATAAAATGATGTATTGGGAAAGGATTATTTTATTATAGAAAGGTAACATTCCAGGCCTAGGTTTAGGGTACCTCCCCGGCATTTTTCATTTATGAGGACTGAGGAAAATCTGGATAAAACCTCAGAAAAAAACTTCAGAAAAAACGGTCCTGGCGTGATTCGAACCCCACACCTCCCGCCCATGAGTCCGCGCCTTAACGACCTCGGCCACCCATGGCGGTGGTTTCAGATATCACTGTGTAAAATATTGGCATATTGTCCATCACGTAGTTCACAGATGAAGCATGGTTCCATTTATGCGGCTATGGGAACTCACAAAGTTCATGCTATTGAGTCATTCAAAATCCACATGTAATTCATGAAGCCCCAATGCACAATCCAGTGGGACAAAAAAAATTTAACCAGACTATGGACATTGCACAATACCTGTGGATTTTCATGGAGTTGAGAAACTGAATGTTGTAGCACTGGGTCATGGCTATTTTCAACAAGATGACGCTACATGACTTTTGATTTGTTTTATTTATGGACGCTCTTTAACACCTCAGGTCTTCATCGTCCCATTGCATTCAGGGCGTGAAACGGCCGTCAAATTTTGCTCAGAGGCCTCTTCTTTCAGGCTTGAGATTCTTTTTCGTGCCGTAAATTTACGACACGGGACCCACGACTTTATTTCCATTCCGAAGGAAGGCATACAGAATTTTTACTACCAAAAAAATCCATTGACCCTGGTCGGGATTGAACCTGCGATCTTGGGTCTATGAAGCAAGTATGGTTAGCACTACACCACCAGGACCGACACGCTATCTGACATACATGAAACCAATACATGGTGACAATTGAAAGTTTATTTGATGACTGGCTAATCTCCAAGAACCTGTGGCCACCGAGATCTCCTGATATGATAACTTCGGACTTCTTATGGAGTACTTAAAAGACAAGAGTTTACGACACACGTCCCCAGACATTGGACGATCTGAAGCAGCTCATTAAACAGGGGATTAATGGTACTGACAACACAGTCCTCCAACGAGCGGCCAGTAACATGGAACGACGTGTTGAGTTATGCCTTATGCAGGAGAGAGCACATTGTCAACTTTGTCTATAGAGGTTAATACTCTCCCAAAGATACTCTACATAAGAGGTATAATAAGTTTTGATTAGTATCAATAGTTTTGGAATAAATAAAGAAATATGTTATTTCTGTATAAATCACTCTGTATGTTTGACTACAGCTAAAAAGACAATATAACGTATTATGTATTTATCTTGATAGTTACAATAAAACGTACTTCTATTTTCTTTGTGAAGTTGTTTTTAAGAGGAATTAAGTTCTACGAACTTATATCTTGACCCAAATTTTCAAGATATTTCTATCCCTTTCTATCTTTAGATTTTCCTATCCCTATGTTTTAAGGCAGGAAACGTTCCAGGCCTACGTTTAGCGTACCTCTCCGGCATTTGCCATTTATGAGGACTGAGGAAAACCTGGATAAAACACCAATTAGGGAGGACCAGCCCGGCCGTAATTCGAACGCCACCTCCTGTTCACGAGTCTGCGCCTTAACGATATGGGCCTCCCGTGGCGGTACGTTATTCTTGAACCATCCTAATTTATTATTAGTAATTTAAATGTAAAACACAATAAAATCAATTAGGGGCGGGAAGGGTACATCGAACTACGGTGTACTACGGGAGGTGGGATGTTGGGAAGATACAGTCTACAGCAAAATAAATGTAATTAGATACTGGTTAAGACTAATTAAAGGACAACAAAAGTCCTGAGGCCAATATGCTACCGGTACCAAGTAAACAACATATCCAAAATGATGGGCTGCGGCTGTACAGCGAGAATTGTCAAAAGCCGGTTTAAACAATATTTGTCAGAACGTATGAAAACAGGTGTGGCGTAATGAAAAAAAAGTCAAAAGACGCCTGTCTGGCATAAACCGGCAGATGTCATCTCTGGACCTGCAGAGGGAAATTAAAATTATATGTTGTAAAGAGACATGTATCAGCTAGGCATGAAACAAGAGGTCGAATATAGCGTGGCTTTGACTGGAAGACACATAAGTAGTACAGAAGGATTTGCTCATTATGCTCGGAACCGGAAGACTGGGTGCCCATTTTGACTCGGTGCGCAGACAGAAGATGTTAGGTTAAAATTTCTCCCTGATTCATTTTTGACTTCCAGTAGGGAGAGGCTGGCATGTTGGGGCTTAATTGTAAATAGACAAAACTGGCTAAACCTTGATATTTTCTTAAATGAAATACATAGTACAAAAATGTTCTCTAAATAATGTACATAAATATAAATGAATATCAGAATTATTGTATGTATGTTTGTTATATGTGTGTGTTTGTGAATGAGTACGTTCTTATTAATGTTGTGTTTATTCAGCTTACTACTACCACTACCTAATAAGAAACAGTTTCAGCAATCCTACACGAATCTTTAATGATAATTCATCTGAAAAATATGAATTAGACAGACAATAGACAATCGAGTACTCATAAAACTTAAATTATTTTCCATACAGTCCAATGAACTATGTGGTTATACTTCAGGTTCAAAATTATCATTACACATTCTCACAGACGGAGCAAAATTTAAAAAAACAAGAAAGCCCTTAATTTTCAAAATAATGTTTAATGTGTATTCTCGCTACAATTACGCGATTACCCTAGCAGGAACGACGCTTGTGAAGAGAAAGCGTACACATATATTACCGCCACGAGTTACCGAGGTCGTTAAGGCGTGGACTTGTGAGCGGGAGGTCTGTGGTTCCAATCCCGCCAGGACCGCCCTCCCTGACTGAGGTCCTCATAAACGGCAAATCCGGGGAGGTACCCAACTTAGGCCTGGAACATTTTCTCCATAAAAAAAACCTTTCCCAATATATCATTTCATCTCATGTATCATCAGCGCTCACCGCCTGTGGTGCTTCAGTAGTAAAAGCGGGCGTTAAACACTAATGAAATATATATATAGCTTTAATAACATTTATCAGTACAAATATCCAACATTGAAAAAGGCTGCGTAGACCACTAGTTCCCCACCTCAAAATGTACGTCTGTGTCCAATCTACAATCCCTTCAATTATATCTGTTGAATTCATAACCTGTATGATGTATAAAAATATAAATACATTTACTCGAGATACAATGCGTTAAGTGTTCTATGATTATTGATGTTACACGTGCTACAATGTTAACAATATTGCTTGCAAATGACACTTTTAGATTAGGTCTAACTCTAAAATCTCCTTTTATTTTACTATTAGAAGGTTTAGTTTCAACTGTATAAAGTATAAAATTAGCGTATAAATCCATGCACTTTGAGATATTTCACTACACAATCACAATAAAGATAATTTTAATTTTATATATTGGAAAAAAACAAAGAATAACCTCACAGACAACGGTTATACTCGTAGAGCTAAACAGCTCAACCATTTTGCATGCAGAGCTTGTGTGACATCATTTCGCTGAATCAATTCTTATCATAACCATAGCCACGGTTAAAGAGGGCGCTAGACTACATGTGCCCTGTTCCTTCTAACATTTCCAACACGTGAGAAGAAATTTCTCATAAGACGTTGTACCTAAGTGATATGGGCACAGTTTCAGATACTTTCGAACAATTCGCTACTTCTCGTGTGAGTTTCGTCTCTTTAACATTTCAGGTCATCAGCGTCTCATTCAATTCGGGGCGTGAAATGCTCAATAAATTTCGCTCAGAAGCCTCTTCTTTCAAGCCTGAGGTTCATTTCTTAGCTGTAAATCCAGGACACGGGACCCGCGGCTTTACTGCCCTGCCTAAGGAAGCAATACTTACGATTTTTATGCCTGAAAATAGAACCCGCAATCTTGGATCTACGAGGCAAATATGGTTACCACTAGAACTCCAAGACCGACCTATTTGAATCAGGCGCTGTTTGTGACGTATTAGCCGATCAATAATACGGTCGAAGGCTCAGCCTGCTTTGCGCAAGCGTAGTAATGCTTTTTCATGTAACTTTCAGAGATGAAGGGAGTCATTCATGAAGTTTTCGTTACTGTGTAAGCCTTAGGCTTGGCCCAGTTGCTTAGCTTGCCCTCTACTGGGATTTTGGAGAACTTTAAGCCCAACATTCAGATGATATCATTTTAATATATAGTATTTCGATATTTTATTTGTATTATGATAATATGAAATATTGTAATTGTTGTATTTTTAAACTAAATGACACTTGCTTTGACTTATTTTTTAAACGCATCATTTATTATTTATCATTATTTATTTATTATCATTTATGGTTGGTAATTCTTCGTTTATAACTGTTTTCCCTCTACGTAATGGTCAATTGTAGTGGAATAGGGCGGTATCTTATAAGGATTACAGAGAAAGGACGTTAAAAATTCGTGAAACGTCAAAAATTAATTTTAAGAGTGACTGATGTGTGTGTACCGGAGGATTGAGCTTATATGCAAACAGATTAAGGGTGAGTTATGGAACATGAACTGTATTTTAATATTGCATGCAATTTAATTATCACGGGGGGGGGGGGGAAGATAGGTGACCCGGAGAAAACTCGTCGCTGGAGAAAATTGCCTGCCTATTGTAATGTACATTTTGGAGATACATAGAAGAACGCATTACAACAAGTAATAATATAGTATTGGTTGTGTCATTTAGCATTATTATTACGATAGGCTAAAATACGTAGAAGGAACTGTACAGTTTATATGCGGCGGTTTCGTTTGCTATAATACATCTAGCAGACGGTTTAATATGCATTCGTCAAGTTCGTTAACCAGCAAAATTGGATTATTGGGGTATCCTAAAGCGAACCATTTTGAAACAAACTGAACCATCACTGTAGCGATCGCATTTTTTTCCTCAGCGAAACTGGGTATGTTTCTTTAAAATAAATTAATAAAAGCACTTTTCGAAAATCAGGACAATCGGGTCATTAAGAGTGGGAGTATACCTGAAAAACAAGTGAGGGTTAAAGTAAAATTTAAAAATTGCTCTAGAGATCCAACTTTTAAATGTTAGAAAAGAAAAGTAGGTGTGTGTCGTTGAAACAAACAGGAAAAAGTCAGAAATCTAGTGAAATCCAACTCTTAGAAGACAGTGCACCTAAACCCAAAATTTAAAAAATGCTCTTGCGGCATTAATATTTTTTTTTCGCAATGAAACTCCGTATATATGATTTAAATAATATGAAAAATATGACGGCGGAAAATCAGGGAAATCGGGTCTTTAGGAGTGTGATTTATCTGAAGCCCAAAATTTAAAAATTACTCTAGCGGCACCAATATTTGCTTTTTTGCAAAGAAACTGCATAACTTAAAGTCGATCCTGGCAGTCTAGTTGTAGCCACACTTACCTCGTAAACCCAAGATCACGGGTTCAATCCCGGACAGGGTCAATGGATTTTTGGGGCGTAAAAATCCTAAGTATGGCTTCCTTCGTAAAGGAAGTAAAGCCGTGGGTCCCACGTCGTAGATTTACCGCAAAAAAAGAACCTCAAGCCTGAAAGGCCTCCGAGCAAAATTGATCGGCCGTTTGAAACCCTGAATTGAGTGGGAAGAGGATGACCTTGACGTTAAAGAGTGTTCGTAAATAAACCAAATAAAAAATAAATCATCAGGGGTATCGGGCCATTAAAAGTGAATATTTATCTGAAACGGGAAAAAATCGTTCTAGTAGCACCAATATTTGTTTCTTCGCAAAAAAAAAAAAAAAAAAAAAAAAAAAAAGTATAAACCAATTAAACAACATAAGAACAGCAGTTCCTAAAAATTAGGGAAATTGGACCATTAAAAGTAGGGGCTTGAAAACCGATATTTTCAAAGCGCACTTGCGTTTAATTGTCTCTATATTGTTTAAAAATAAAAAGATCAGTTAATTCAGCATATAAATCGTATTTATAGCTATGCATATGTTTTATATTTAACAAAATTATCGTCGTGAAAATATAAAATGTGAAATATTAACCTAATATACGTATTTGAGAATTATATTATATTTGTATGTAAGAGCTGTCTGTAATAGCCTTCAGAAAATGTTTGCGTTACTTGTTTTTACTACAGGTAAAATTTAATTAAATTTCAGAGACAATGAAAATCGATGAAACTTTCGATTGTTTATATTTGCTTAGTTCATTGCAATTTCTTTTAAATAATAGTATTTTTTGTTTTGTTGAAACATATGAACATCTTAAATACACAATGTAATTCGAAACTTTCGGTTATTTCTTTCAGTTTTAGTGAATGTAAGGGTTCAGTTGATAAACATGGTTACAGTTACAAAAAATTATAACACAATATAGCTTTGTCTACCAGTGATAATATATTTCATTTAATTAATAGTATATAAATAATTTTTGTGGTTTAATCACAATAATAATAATAATAATAATAATAATAATAACAATAGTCCAAAAACATGATTTCTCTTTTGTGTTGCTTATAGGCTGCAAGAATTCTAATTGTGTTCCCCTTTTACCACACAGTAATGCCATAACTTATTTCATTTCATTAATTAATAGGATTATAATTTGTATTTTATATTCTTTTTTAAAGTTACTATACTTGGCGAGGAATTCGCTTAGTTTACGCAGCTCTTTTATGACAGACTTTTTATGCTTGTGACCACTGCCTCGCAGATGCAGATATATAAATACATTAAAGTATGAAAAACTCTTTAATTAAGGTTAAATGTGCCCCGAATATAATATATCTTTATGACCCACTAGTGAAAAATAACTAAAGTATTTAAATACAGTGTTATCCCCTGTGCATTACCGCAAGGGAATTCAGAAAACTCGGCGCCTCTGTCATCCCGTACATTATAATAATGACAGTGACATAATTTTTATGCGAAAGAGCAGCTTTCATGGTATATTTACCATAAAGTAAACTATACGTTAATTTCGAAATCGCATGTCTCAGTTTATCTAATACAATAAATCACTGCCCTCAGTGTCAGGGTACAAAATTATTAAATACACACAATATAATTACACATTATTTCTTTTATACTAGTAGTCGATAAAGATACATTACGTTCTGAACACATTCAACTTTAAGTAAAGTGTTTTTATACTTTAATATATATTATTTACACACCTTGCGTCTTCAGGTGGAATCCGACCTTCTGCAACTTGTGTTATTACTAGACATCCCATTTTTAGGCACTAAAATTGCAGTTTTAGGGACCTAAAATAAGCTTCAGATTTAATAAACTAGACTTTGTTTCAATACAACTAGGCATTTCATGCACATAAAATTAAGGCTCCAAACCCATTTATTTCAATGAAATTAGCAAATTATACACTGAAATATATCAAACTAGGGACAAAAAAGTATATTTAAAGAATGGAGGCAGACCTATATTATGACCATTATAGCAATTGCCATTTACTGTTAAAATATAGTAATTACATAATTCAATATTTCCACAATACAACGAAAATTACGAAATACTATATATTAAAATATCATTTTAATGCTGGGCTTCAGGTGCTATAAAATTCTAGAAGAGAACAAGCTAAGCAACTGGCGAGTCCAAGGATAGCCTCTGCAGTAATCACCTGTCCCTGAAAGCTACTTGGAAAATCACTACTAGGTGTACACCGTATTATTGATTATGTCACGGACAGGAAAATATTTCAGTTGGTCAATAAAAATTAACACACGCATGTTTGTTAGGTTCAGCCTTACAGTTTTAATGCTGCGCAAGGAAATTTAGAAAACTTGGCCTCTCTGTTATCACCAGAGCCGGGAAGCTCAGGTATTTATTTGGTTAAAATAAGCAGGCAAAAAGGCACTTAAAATACTAAAAATAGATAGTAATATAATTAAAATAGACATAAAAATGAAAACAGAGAGTAATATTACTCATGATTAATGAAAATAGATATTTAAAATATTTAATAATTTCTTTATCACACAGATAAAGTACTTAAGCTTATTTTTTCTTGGTTACAAGCAACAACAAAATGTTTTTTCAAGGTATCAACTGTCATAGTCAGCCGTTTGTCAGAGGGAACATTTTTCATCATGAAAAAACAACGTTGTACTGCCTCTGAAGTGATTGGAGCATATTTAAAACAAGGTATTTCGGAAGGACTCATACAATTACAAAAGAACATCCACCTTTCAGGACATCATGGAAATGGTGATCAAGACAAAGTAAAGTAGTTTTGAATGGTCCTGGCAAATGAGAAAAAGATGTGCAGTGGTTTGTAGTCAAGTTCATTTTCTGTTTATGCTTTATAGGGGAATCTCTCTTACTTCCGTACTGAACACATTGTAGGGACGGTTTATTGCACTGTTATACCTTTCTCATCTTTCTTGCTTGAAATTGTTTGTTACATTTATGCCCTGAGATATTACACAAATTTCCTCGAATTATCTTGTGTATATCGATACAGAACCACTTTCCAGGACTATTCAAAGCTACAGTACTTGTCCTCATCTTTTCCATTTCCTGGTGTTCGTATGTCCGAGGTAACCGTGCATTTCTTTCACTAATAAAGGTTCTGCTATTTAAAGAGATTAAGTAAATGGGTTGAGGAGAAAGTTTTAAATTGCTTGAAAAGAAATAAATGTTTTACAAGATTCTCAATAGATATTTTTGTGAGGTGAAACATGCCATTTAATTTTTATAATTTTTTCACTTTGATATATTATAATCCTTTATGTACTTTTAAAATGTGTAAAATATTGCACAAAATATCCCTAACATTCAACACAGGCAAAAAAAAAAGTTTTAAACCTTAAAAAATCAACAAAAGTCATAAAAGGCAAAAATAAGGCAAAATAAAAACGGCCCCTACCGATCCCAAATGTACGGAAACATGTTCATTACTATCTGACTATTAAATATACCCACCCAGATAGAAAAGGCATTTTGCTTAACTTCCGAGCTATGGTTTATCACGTACCTACGCTGTTATAGTCATAATGGTATTACTTTTTTTTAACATGAAAGCATTTTATACATAAGAAACTGTTTTATGGTATATTTATCACAAAATATGCTATCTGTTAATTTTCCCTAGTTTCAGTCTTAACAATTGCTCTTATTCTAACAATAACTATAATCCTTTTTAATTCAAATATTCTTATTTTGATTTTCAGAACAATATCCATAAAAACTCCTGGTCAATTAAAAACGTTATACAAAAAATCATCCTTCGCTATGTTATCAAGACAAATGTACAACACGTAAGGCAATGGTATTCCAGACAACAACCGTTCCTTCATGAAATGGCAGAATCTTCTGAGTATATCAGGATGTTTTAGATAAAAGTCTGGACGCAAAGGTAAATAGCATGGTGCGCCAGATTTTCATGTTGCAATGACCGCCTAAGAGTCAAACGCTTCAAAGGGCATCTAGAACACATGCTTGCCTTGCAGTGATATTGATGTTAGTAACATCTTGAGGTTCACTGTATAGTGGATGTCATATTGCGGAAGAGTTAAAAAGCTGTCATCTGCAGGAGAGATTTTCCTTGAACTTTCATCGTATTGCAGAGGCGCTTCTAGAAAAACCTGCTAGCACGAACATATCAGTTTAACAGTATAACCCTAGGCAAAAAGGCGTTCCCACCTTAACTTTATTTGTTTTGAACGTAATTTTGCTAACGTTTGAAATTTGAGCATTGCAAAAAAAAAAAAAAAAAAAAAAAAAAAAAAAACTTTAGAACGTTTTTGGTCAACTGTCCCTTGTTGGAGGATACCACGATAATTTGAAAAAGTTTTCGAAAGGCCCGCAGATTGCAGCAATGCTGCTAAACCATTTACAGTATAAAACATGTCACTTTCCATAGAAATAACTGTTCGATAATGCTTCGCTGGGTGAAGGACCATAGTATGCATTGCTCTGTGATACCGTCCTCGGTACCCTCATCAATTGTGAGGAATTAATTAGAATATATGTAACATTTTATTTCAGCTAGCTGTAAGTGAAGGGTTCTGAGTGTAAAATGTCAAGAAAAGCCGTAATTCACGCTCGTATAGCAGAGGGACCGTTTTGGCAGACAATAGAGCAAATCCTTTCTTTTGTTCATTGGATGGAGAGTTGCTTGCCCCCGGGCAGGTATGTTGGCAAAGATGAACGCTGTTAACACCTGTACTACCGTTAAGGTACGTTGAACTCTAACGTACGGCAGAAGTTGAAATTGAACGGTGAGCGAATCGCCACTGGTTACGTTCAGATAATCTGACTAGCCAATAATATGAGAGTTGTGTGAAGTCACGGATAGCCTATAAGGACGTATAAATACATAGAGGCGGGAAAATAGGTCCCTGTATCAGGTGGTCAAGCAAGTCTTATCGAGTATTTAAGGACATGAAATAGACTTTTTTTGGGAATTCAGCATTCGGAAGTAAGAATTTAGTCTGGGGAACTCGCGCTGGGACATCAATGTTCAAGCTTCACTTCTGCTCGGCGCTTCTTCTCAACAGTCAGAAAACTACTGTAGTCAAGCATTATAGCTCCGCGGGTGTGCCAAACGTCTCATTACTGCGGTCCGAAGAGAAACGCCCTGGTATGCGCTTTTTGTTGAATAAACGACGTCAACAAGCAGATAACAAGGTGTTCGCTCTGGTCAATACAACACCGTTAATTTCCCTCAGGCAACATCCCTGCAGATCGACAAAAAGAGTTATTGAGTGGTGAACTGTATTGCATATAATCGACCTTCCATCACCATTCTTCCCGCCACCAAACTTTGGCCTATCAACGTGGGGCATGCTCAAAACATTTTAAAACACCACCCACTCTAACTCCATCTGATGCAGTGCAAGTGCACGCGTGTTTGGCAAAATGACAACTTTCGAAGCGTGCGGTAATTCTTTTTTTATGAAGAAGGGCAAGGAAGCAACCGAAATTCAAAGAAACATGGTAAATATTCCAGAGAACTCTGCAAACCATTTCCAAATATTCAACGTGCACCATGGAGTTCGAACCCGATCCTGAAAGCTTGGAATATGAGCCCATGGCGGACGACCAAATCTGCCACCCTGTCAAAAATTGCCAGGAAAGTGCACAATATAGCACTTACGATCGCCGACCAAAGGTGTTGAAATTACTGAAGCTGTCGGCATTTCAGGCAAATAGGTGTTTCCATTTTGACTGCGTGTTATGTAAGATAAAAGGTATCTGTAAGACGTTGCCCCGGCTGTTGACACTCTATTAAAGGCGAATCACAATGCAAATCTCTGAGCAATTTGTGGCGGGTTTTCAGAGAGATTAACCGTTTTGTTAATCGATTCGTTAGCACAGTAACCATGACAAACACAACGGAAATGCTTATTGGATAGAGTATCTCTGCTAGTTTCAAACATATCTTACAGGTGTTCCATAAGTCCTCCGCTCGTGACGCGGCAGACGTCAATCCTGTAATAAACCTCTTACCATACACGCCCCAACATCTGAAGGTAGATACCGGCGACTGCATACATGACCTTTCTCGCAGCTCTACTAAATCATGTGGCAAAGGAACACACGAACTTTAATATAATCTCTTAAGAAAAAATCACATTGGGGTTCGGTCAGGTGACCGTGGGGGCCTCAGAAGAAGAGAAGAGTAATCTCGAGCACCATGTCCAATCCAACGATGAGGCATTTCAGCATCGAGGCACACTCATGAACGTCATAATGAAAATGAGGTAGAACTGCATCTTGCTGATAAATAAAACCTTGGTTATCTTCATATAATTCTGGCATTAGCACTGCACCGGTAACAATTTTCTCCGCAAATAAAAATGGACCACGCATTTCTGATGAAGAAACAGCACAAAACACATTGCCTTTAAGGGAATGAACACGTTCTACAACAACACCAGGGTTTTCCGTGCCCCAAATACGTACATAGTGTTCACTTTGCCGGACACAGAAACGTGGCCTCGTCACTACAAATCAGTTTCTCAGCTGCTCTTGAAAATCAACAAAGAATTGAAGGCAATTGTGATTCTGGGAACAACAGCTGTATCCTGTATGTTTTCATTTTAAATTGTTGATGTAAAATACGCCAGACAATTGGCCGCGGAATCTGCCTGCCATTCCTGGCTCGCGCGATGAGTCGACTTTTTATGGCAAATGCTTCTCGCATATGCTCAATGGTCTTAACCGACACTCTTAACCGACCTGTTCATTTTCCACAACACAAGCAGGCAGTTTTTTGCTATAGGTGGTTCTTGTTGATATTTGGTACAAATCGTCGTTGTTCCGTCAAAATGGACTCACATTTAGAGAATAATAATAATACGCAGAAAACTTCATGTGCACCAGTGAAGACATTTTTTTCGCTATAACTGCCCTCCAGCGGCTAAATATGCAACTACGCCACGACGTTTAATACGAATACAAACTTGAACAGATACTCTTTCCATTAATATAAATGTTTCCGCTATTTTCTATGGAATCCCGAAACCAGGGAAAGACATTTGATTCATCTTGTATATTTTGTTATATATTAATATGAAATATATAGTATCTAATCTAACAGATATATCGTATTAAATAATTAAATAGACCCTATCCCTATAAAATTCATACTTTCCATTGAACTCATACACCTGTTAAAGTTTTATTATAACGCTGCCACTGAAATAAATATAATCCTCAACAATCGCAATTTAATGAATTAGAATAAAAAGAACGGTTCACGTTTATAAAGTGGTAATGTTTTAGACCTTTAATACGTTGATATTTTCTGTTACTATCTGTAATTGAGCGGTGTTTTATGTTTACAAGTGAAACGTTTTCATTAGATTGAAATTAGAAGAGTTAACAGCCTCACTGCTAATTAGATCAAGTTCCGAACATTCTGACTAGGAAACGTCACGAGAGGTCATTCACAAAAACACCTTTTATGAAGCGATGCTTAAAATTAGCTGCCCCGATACTCTAGGACAGGTTGATTGCTTCAGCATGCTACGTCTGTCCGCTCAAAGTATTACCGGCCATACAGGAAAAAACTTAGTTCAGTAACAGAATGATAATTATTTTAAGACCTTACACAACTTTCTATTTCCACAATTAAATACAAATGTATCGCGGGAAAGTTTTTTTGTAGCTTTGAAATTCAATTTAAAAATAACAACTGTCTTGCTGTAGTTGCAGGTACTCTGTATACCGGTATGAAGAACTTTAGGCACACACACATGTATATATATTCACACGAAAATTGTCCATGAAATATCACACATTTTAAAATTCTTGGTACATCTAAACAAATGATAAATAGGAGCAAGTATGGGCGTTTTGTTCTTTTGCCTACTTACTAGCAGTACATTACTACAATTTGTTTTATAATGAGCAGATTATTTTTTTTTAATATAGGAGTCTAGCAATTAAATTCCTTTAATAAATGAAATGAATTCTGTGTGAAATCATTTAAGGGGAGGCAATACTGAAAAATGTTATTTTATGATATATTAAATATAGTGTACTGAAATTTGGAACCAATGTTCATGAGGTTATGCCAAATCATTGAACAAATTTTGGGATTATTATGTTTATAACATTTAGAGTCATTTTTTCTAAAAAATCGCATTATTAATATATTCCTCTGAAAATTTAAATATAATTGTCCAAATAGTAATGAAAAAATGTGAAAAAACATGGTTTAATTTCATTCAAAGATTTAAAATTTTTTATTTATATATATACACATTACTTTCAAGTATAACTGCAAAATTTTTTTTATATTTTCTAGGTCAAATTTTGTGAACGTAAATATGAACAGAAGCTGTGAAAGTTTTTCGAAATTAAAAAGTTCAGAAAAAGATATCTAATGATTTGGTTGTTTGGCATGAGGTTTTTTTTAATATACAAAGTAATGTTGTCAAGAACAATCCCGGCTGGTAAGTAGGCTACTCTTCTCTCTTCTTTTTCTCCAGCCTCATTTTTGGGAACTTGATTTCTTTCTTCATTCTGATGCTTTAGTTACAGCTTGTCAGTTTATTGCCTGAATTCTCTTCTTGTCTTGGAGCTGAGCAAATTCTAATGTTTTGCTTCCAAGAGAAGTTCCAGCTGTTTGTTGCGTTTCTACTATGGTTCTACATTATATTCTGATTTAGTCACAGTGACTTATGCTTGAACATGATGCTTGGATTGAAGATCTCTTTTGGAAACCTTCTCCATATAAACGAATGCAGGCTATCATTAGCATTTTGTATCCTAGTCATGTTACGCAGAATATTTTAAACTATGCCTTCAAAGTTGCTAATTGGAGATGTTTGAAACTTTCTAAAAATGTAAATCAGATTTCATTTAATTTATTTCTGCCAAAAATAAAAAAGCGCAAATATAAATAAAATGTGTATGGCGATTGGAATAATTATAAATTGTGCACTTCACATGTGGAGCAGATATCAACAATCTGGCAGTTCAGGAGAACAACATCCAGGTAAACCAAGGATTACAACTGCTGCATAATATAGATTTCTGTACCTAAAGACCTGAGAACAAGGAGCCCAACTGTTACCATGTTAAACATGTCGTGTAGAATGTTGATTATTTAAAGTTTCAACCCAAACAGACTGCACATAGTACTTATTCCTGTTGTACATCGATTCGCTCTGGAAATCAGGCACGTGGTAATAAGCAAGTCAACCGGTAACGGGAACAAAAATTTTGAATAGTGTTTTAACGCCCGTTTTTACTGCTGAGGCATCACAGCCGGTGTACTCTGGTGATACATAAGATGGAATTATAAATTGGAAAATTATTTTTTTAACCTTCTGCATACCAAGGTCTGCCAGTACCCCAAAGTTACAAATCTTGTTAAACTTATTTTCATGCTTTGAAGTTACAAGTTACTCAATATAATTCAACGCATAATTTTAATGTCGCATTACATCATTTTTAGTGCTATTAACATTAGTCAACAATGGAAAACAATTTACTGGAACCTTGCTGTGTTAAAGTTATTTCCATCGTTTGAAGCAGCAAATACATACTGAATATAATTCAATATACACTTTATTTTACATATCTAGTACTTTCATTTTATTAATATTACTTATAAAAGAAAACAATGTTACTGGAATATTGATCTCTGACCGGTTTACTCACAACAGTTATTACACACTTCCACTTTTTTAGTGTCTGAATGTTTATAACATGCAATTCCTTGATATCTGTCACCTTGTTCCCTGCATTTTCTGTCTCTTTTCATATCACAGATCTTGTATCAAACAATTTTTAAGCATGTTTCAGGACAGTGCAAAACACTCTTTCAGTATTTTCTTTGGTTACGTTGATATTCTAAATTATAAGGAATAAATGACGGTCTGTAGTACAACAACGCCTTATGTTTAATTTGAAACCTCTTCAACCACGAAACTTCTAAAATGAACGTGTAACTTTTAGTTTATAAATGCCATAAGGCATGTAGCACGAGCTACCAAGTGGGGTACAGTACCTGAGTGAGTAGTTCATGCGCTAAGACTAAATGAACATAATTTTATCAGTATTATCTCCCATGATTTGTAAGGGATAAATTAACAACATAAAGAACTGAAAATGAAGTATTTGAACTACAACAATTACAGAGATTAAGGTACATACACTTGCACTCCGCTTGGTATGAGGAAGGTTAAGGAACGAAGCATTCCAGGTCTAAATTTAAAAGTTTAGGATAATTTCCCAGGATTTGGCATTTATGAAGTTTGAAAAAAAACTGGAGAAAAAACCTTCATCAGGTACTGGTGGGAATCGAACGTCATATCTCCTTCTCGCAAGCGCCTTAGCGACAATCTAAATTTTTTCCATAAACAAATCACTTTTTAGCATGCATCCAGATTCCAGGTTAATTTATACGGAGTCATTTGACGTTACACGCAGGAACAGTCTCGGAACAATTAGCTGCAGTCCCGAGCGACAGCGGAGAGAGCCGAAGATACTGAATTCCAAGATATAGCTAGATAATAATACATTCAACGGCAACAGAATGATAGCCCAGACAGTTAAAGCGTCATGTTATACTTGTGAAGATAGCGGTTTCGAATGCTCGCGTTCAGAATTTTTTTTCTGCCGGAGTTAAACGGGATTTGTCACCATTACAATGATTTACTCGGTGACATAGTACCACGCACAAAATGCGATATAAATTGATGTTTACGATTTATTTTCTGCTGCAACCAAAGCAGATTTGCCAGAGCATAGTGTTTTTAATAGTGTTTAATTCCCGTCTTTACTATTGAGGCACCACAGGCGGTGAACACGAAAGATACACGAGATGTATGATAAATTGGGAAAGGATTATTTTTTAAAGAAGAAAATGCTCCAGGCCTTAGTTAAAGATACCTCCCCGGAATTGTCACTTATGAGAACTAAGGAAAACTTGGAAAAACCTCGGTCAGGGAGAACGGTCCTGGCGGGAATGGTACCCCAGTTTATGAGTCCGCGTCTTAACGATCTGGGCCACCCGCGATGGTCAGTCACCATTACAGTGATTTACCCGTCCATATCAATATATATTTATGAAAAGGAGGCAAGCTTAGGCCGTTAGGCCGTAGCGAGTAAACCACTGGGTCCACCAGTTTCTAGGATTTACCCGAGGTTAGCGTTAAAGTTAGTTTGTGAGTGTGCGCGTGTGTGTATGAATTAATTTGAATTCTAATAAGCACAGATTTCCACCGTTACGATATTTTATCCGCCTAACAATCCGCTATTAATTCGCATTTAAAAGTTACGGAGGACAATGCGTACGTTTCATTTTGTTTAATATAAGAATAACACATGCAACATTTACACTGTTACAAGCGGCCTCGCAAACAGTGGTTCGGCTCTCTCTCTGCTAGCAGCCAGCAGCAATCATTATTCACGAAATTTTCCTGCATTTAAAATCAATTTATACAGACAAGTAGATAACGTAAAAAGATTGAGAAATATACATAAAGCCTACACATCTAAAGCAGGTACCATCAAGGTCTAGGAAGGAAAGCATATCTCGTTTTGTATGTGAAAATGCATGCAAACAAGTACATTCAAGATGTTTTTAAGCCTGTGGTCCTTCCTGTTGAACTGTCTGCTCTTGAATTCCTTTACATGTACGATAAAGCCAAGGCATATGATGCACGCTGTTTATCTGATTGGTTTGAAAGCCACAATATTACAATAATAGAGTTGCCTGTTCAGTTTCTTTTAAATGCGGTACACCCTTAAATAGAGTTTTAGAGGATACTGGAAACATGGATACTCTGGATTAGACATTTATAGCTCTTCATTATCATTGGCAGAACATGGAATAAGGTGAACTCCTTTATCTCATTTCTTCAATGCGAAGAAGTGGATGTTAGTATAATTAAAATCAGAAAACTATAAATATTGTCTTCACAACTTGTGTGATGAGATCCCATTCATAATTATAAAACATTTATGAAAACCTCAGTGTTTCTTAGAAAATTTTGATTGTGCATTTTATATAATGTGTGAAAATCATATTACGAGGAGCTTTCGGAAATTATTTATAATAATAGCTTTTTGTGCCTGGTTTATTATGCATGCACATGGGATCTCTCAATAAACTGTGCTACAACGTCAATGCACCGTTATCATCTTCCTCTTAGATTCATTATGGCGTCGCGAAACCATTGTTTGGGAGTACTAAGCCAACACCAATGGACAGCTGCCTGAATTTCCTCGTTGTCGAATTTTTTACCTCCATAGTCCTTCATGTTGTGGAATAAGTCATTTGGGACCAAGTGAAATCCGGTTTACTGTGGCATAACAGTGTAACCCATCAGTGCCAAATTTGCGGTTGTAGTGTTGCTAGTGTGGGCCGCGCATTGTTATGTTGGAAGAGCACTCCTGTCGCCGTAACTGACTCCTGCGCCTAAGCCATGTAAGAGTCTCACAGGTTCCCTGTTACATCCTTCATTGAGGAAGCCAGTCCATTATCAGTATTGCCTAAAATGTCCAAAATATCGATGGTCATCTGCTTTCCTCCAGATGGTGCAGGACGAAATTTCTTGGACCCGAATCTTCTGGGATGTTTCCATTGCATGGATTGGACTCACGTCTCTGGTGTATGGTAGGGACAACATGACTCGTAACCAGTCATCAGCTTGTCCAAAAAGTCGTATTCATTATACATTTCCAGTAGCTAACAACAGATTTCAACCTTTTGCGCTTCTGTGCCTCAATCAAATCCCATGGAACCCAATGTGCATACCTTTTTCACATCCACATCATCGTGAATAATGGTGTGCAGGGTTGCGCGGCTGAGGCTGTCTGACAATCCATTTCATCACAGGTTATGAGCTTATCAATCATAATCCCTGGAGGACCGCAATGTCGACGTATGACCAGTACTCACGTTCCCTGCCCTTGCTAATTCATTGACCCAGTTGAACGGTCTTCTGTGCAGGAGCTTCTTGACCACATACCGCAGTTAAACATTCTATGAATTTCTGAAGATTTAACGCTTTTCTTCTGCAAATACCATGCAGTTCACTTTTGTCCAAGATAGTCGCCTTCCCATTTTGTCTTCATCTTTCCATACTTGACAAAAAACAAAACAAAACAAAAAAAAAAAAAAACTAACACGTCCTTCCGCTACATATTCTCCTTACAACCACCATCTATCGTCTGCATGGAGGACTAGAATCTGTCAATCGTCCCATAGATTGTGCGGCATTCATAAAATCATTTCCGAACGCCCCTCATATTAAAAAGTGTCACTATTTTGGCCAAACAATCCAAACTTCAGATTCCTCTATCCGTAAACCCGATAACAGGGCTTAAGTCTACACATTAGTAGCATTTGCTATTGAGCACTCCAATTGTTGCGAGGAAAAACGGCATGAATTAGCAGTTAAAGTTAGGGATGGCGAAGTATCTGATTTTCGATTTTTTGAGGAATGTATGGGTATGTCAAGAGGTGTGCAATGTGCATACGTCCTGAAGTTAATTACGTAAGTGGAAGCAGCAAGCGATCAGCCCGGTCGCACACTGTATATTGATTAGACAAAACCTCGTCCGTGTTAACTTGAGCTACCTCTTTTTTAATTACTGAAACGTCCGGCTATCGTGTATGTGTGTTATATTAAAATCATGACCTTCTCCCCCCATCTTTAACCCGCTTCCGCTTTGTTCTACTTCTTTTATTTTATCCGCTAGTTCTTTTATTACCCTCTCTCTCTTTTTTTTAATTGGTGGTTTTTGCTTTTAGTGGCGGCAAGCCTCTGGCGCTTTGTGTTTAGGGTTCCATTTACCTGTCGATAGAAGCCATATTAAGTTTCCAATTACATTGAGTATCTGCATTAGAGAGCTAGGCTCGCATTTGGCCAACAAGGGCCATGTTTGCTAAATACCAAACCAAACCCGTCTTTTAATATACTTTATCAAGAAAAGTAAGCAATGCAATTTGTTGCGGATTGTGGAAATTGTTGACTGTGAATGATCTTTTAATTTTTGCAGGAATGAGCTCTCTCTAGCTAGGAAATTGATTCCATTCTTATACAATGCCATCATCCCACTACCAAACCGAAGCTTTGTGTGTATTAAAGGAAACTGGTTGATATTCAGTGGACGCACAATTACCGCAAGACTGGAGTTAAAGTTCCGGTTAGGCAAGCAATTGATCTTGCTCGTAGTAATTATCACCCCAAATGTTTCAGTTGCATCTCTGCAGGAAGCGGTAGTAGACTTTATACTGTGTATTTATGTATTGTGGAATTGAGATGCACGCTAAACCAATTAATATTTATTTATCATTATGTCAAAAGAAATCAAGGAGAGCTAAATTTCAGAAGTCACATCTCCAGCCAAAAGTGCCATTTTCAGATTGATCCTAAGGGGTTTTCACTGACCGACGCCAAAAAGAGAGAGAGAAGAAAAACTTGAAGTAATAGGCTATAGATTAGAAATTTATCCTCGAAAGTCTTCAGCATGATTAACCGAGCCAGTTAGTGTATCTATCGGCCGTGCGTATAAAGCCACTCAGGTGTTGCAACTTCATCCACATAAAATTATTGCTGTGCCTGAAATTAAAGCCGTGGAGGCGGTTTTCAATATTCGGGAGGAGGAACATTTTTCAGACGGATTCAAGCATGTCTCTCAGCGGCAAGCAGGTACTTCGAGCACCCACATACAATGGTGGTCAATATAACATTAATTACTTCTTAGAGATAAAAAGTAAGGAAAGAAGCAAAAAAAAAAAAAAAATAAATAAATGCTCACACACTACTTCCGATTGCACGAAATGATTGGACAGTAACTTCCATAGGGAATGAGATCGCTGTAGTATGACTTTTTCTATCTTTCAGCTCGGGCGCACGACATACTACAACTGCTAATGAAGATTGCAGTTAAATGTGAATACAGATGAGTATATAAACTATTATCATGTCAATGCATTGCAGAAACAAAGTACAGCAAAACTGTAGAATTAAATTAAACTTATGAGAGATGCTGATTTGATTTATTTTACGGACGCTCTTTAACATCTCAAGTCATCAGCGTCCCATTCAATTCAGGGCGTGAAACGGCCGGTAAATTTTGCTCAGAGATCTCTTCTTTCAGAGTTAAGGTTCTTTTTCATGCTGTAAATCTACGACAGGGGACCCACGGCTTTACTTCCCTTCCGAAGAAAACCATACTTAGGGTTCTTACGCCCTAAATCCCTGACCGTGATTGAACCGCGATCTTGGGTTTAGTTACCACTAGAGCACAACAATAGATTGAGAGATACAGGCTTGTCACAGATGATGTTGGAAGTGTCCTCCACATTCACCAAGATATTTCGTGATGCTCAATGACATTTACTCCTTAATTCCTACGTTCTTCCCGAGCTGAGCGAATGACTGGATGATTTTTACTGAAAACACCTGAGGAAAGTCTGGTGTGCTTTTCATTTTCTGTGTCATGTTTAAACTCATTTTCCAGAAATAAATAATTTTCATTGTTGGTGCAGTGCTCCCAAAAGCTACATTCAAGACGCCTTTGATCTGTACTGTCGTCAACTTCTCCAAATAAACCTATTTACTCACTGCGCGGAATTCTGTTTATCCCTTGTATGTCAGAAGCAACTGTTGTCGATCCAGATGTTACTCAACTGTGAACTACGCTTCACATCTGACTGAAATATTTTTATAACAATGACGATATTTGTTAGTAGTAATGTGACTTAAGATGTGATATCATGGAAATTTACAGAATGCTTTAAATGGCAATCGTATGCGTACATTTTTTCGGGAATGAGATATATTTAGAAAAGCAATTGTCTGAATACAGAGAATACACGAATTCTCTTGAATGCGTCTTTCTGTTTTAAAAGTAAACAATTTTCCATGTAAGAGAAAGGAGAAGCCGCAGGTTTTGATGTCCTTACTCGCACGTTTATAGTTGTACCGCGTCCTATGGCTGATGGTATACAACTGGCCACAGTTCAACGAGAAAAACATAACAAGCAAGTCCAAGAATACCACACATGCACAGCAGAGGGGCATCTACCTGCTGCAACATATGAGAAGCGGGAAATACTTGGAAAAGCTATATTACATACACGTTATAACACAACTGAATGTCACACAGTTGTAATATTCCCCATTATCAGCCGATTCACTCATTTTCGTGTTTGCGCATTCATCTTTTTGGGCCACGTCTTAATTTCTGTACTGTTACTACAGAAGGTGTTTGCGATCTACGGTAACAACTTGGAAGTTCATAGTAGCGCAGGATTTAAACCTACGAAAGAGAATCTATCTTCGGTAGTGTGAACAATACTTATCTTGTGTCGGCAGCTTGCTTTTGCGCCTGCCACGTAGAAATAGAAAATTCTGGGAAGGGTTCATGCTCCTTACGATGCAAAATACTCTTATAGTACGAGACGTGGTTTCAGCCTCTCTAAGAAAGGCATATCATGTGTGCTTAACAGAAAAGTTAAGGCCAGAATAAGATTTTTTTCCATAAGGCAAGAAACAGGCAAATTCACGACCATCCACCAGCCGTAGCGCTCAGATAATTCGATTTCTGGCTCAAACTTTAAATAGGCAAAACAATTTTGCTGAAACTGGGAATTTGAGTAAAAATTGTGAACATTTGTAGCCAGAGTTTGAACCTAAAAACCAACGTGCTTGCATCCGAATATGTTTTTAAGTCATACGTCTGCTTCAACCCGCCAGTTTTGGAAGATATGGAGAGGGAAACAGGAATACACCATCCCTGCAAATCGCCTGAAGCATTGCCAATGGATTTCTGTGCATCTGGATTATTATAAACGACCACTGGAAACAGCAGTCTGTCTGTGGAAAGCCTGAAAGGCAGAGAGAGAGAAGGAAAAAAAAAAACCTGTGCCTCATACAGGCAAACCAATTCAGAGCAATAGCTGGCTACTACTACTTGTGTAGGCATGCTTTTTCACAAGTTGGAATTTGTTGTCATAGACAGCAAACAACCCGCCCTATAACAGGTGAAAGATAAAAACGACAATCCTTTAGATGAAATAAATTAATGAAAATTGGTTCATTTTATTTCTGGATTGAATATACTGTTATCTTATCTATTAATTATTGTAGGAAAATTCCAATTGTTCACTATAGGAGATGACAATGTTCTGAAATACTTTCCATGGCACATTTGGTAATAGCTACAAGCACTTTGCTTAACTGCACACTGTTCATATTTATATTGCAACTTCAGATGAACACAGTAATGCGTATTGTGCTATATTTGTTGTTTTGTAACAAGCAAAACGTACCTACGACCGAGTGCATTATTTAATTCAGGATTAGTGCCCTAATTGTTTCCCAAAGGTTATTAAAATTGACTTCGAGGTTGCCTGGCACAACCTGCTGATCAGTTTATTCCCCTCATGTGAAACATTGGATTGTAGTTTCCAGTTTAGCTGAGCAGCGTGGCGCAAAATTCAGGAGATTGGATTAATTATAGAATACAGAGCTGATGAAACGATTAAACCTGTGTGCATGGCATAGGCAGCATTACCACTTGTACCTTCCGAATGTGTATTCAAATTTGGTTTCCTCTTTGTCTTATTCACATTATTTCTTTCAACATTTTCTCATTTACGTTAAAAGGTGAATGATAGATACGTGGAGATCATGCGACTGTCTTGAGCCAATGGAAAGAACTAAAGTGCATTCAGAACAATGCTCCAAGAAAGGCTGGCTTCATGTTCTGGATTCACAAAGGCATTGAGGGATGGTAACGGTGCTTCTTACCGCCATGGGTGGCCGAGGTCGTTAAGGTGCGAGCTAATGAGCGGCAGGTCTGGAATTCAAATCCCACCGGGACCGTCCTCCCTGAGTAAGGTTTTTCCAAGATTTTTCTCAGTCCTCATAAGTGGAAATGCCGGGGAGGCATTCTAAACTTAGGTCTGGAAAGCGTCCTTGCTTAAAAATAAATCTCCAATTTATCATTTCATCTCATGTATCATCAGGGTCCACCTGATGACGTCTCAAATCTGCAATCCGTTACAAGCGCTCTGGATTCCTCACACGAGGTGCCTTCCACCTTTATGACAACACTAGACCGCATACTACCAACCAAATCCCAATTCCAAATTGCACGATATCATTGAGAATTCCTTCAACAACACCTTACACCCTGATTTGGCTCCTAGTGACTTCCATCTGTTTCCAGCACTAAAAACGAGTTGGAAGGACATTGTTTCAAGGACAATGGGCAAGTCAAGGCAACCAGATGGGACAAATGCTCAACATAGAAGGTGGTTATGTGGAGAAGTGGTTCATGGACGGAGGTAAATGTGTAAAGTAGGGAAATGTAATGTAGTAACGTAATAACAATAAAATATATAGCTAAGGGAAACTTATTTATTGAGCACCCCTTAGTTTATATGAGACAGCGGACTCTACGATTGGTTAGTAACTTATCGTTTATAACTGTTTTCCCTTTATTTTGAAGTAATTGACATCTTAGGCAGAACGACACGTATTTTACAAGTGTGATAGAGAAAAGGGCGTTAAAAGTTTTAGAATATCACAAAAAATCATTTCAACAGTGGTTAAAAAAAACCAAGAGAATTTAACTTATATACAAGCAAATTTAAGGGTGTTATGGAACATAATTTTTTTAGTATTTTATATAATTTAATTTAATAAAATTTAATAATTTTCTATAATTTAATTGTATTTTATATAATTTAATTTAATGACATTAATGATAGAGTCATATGCCATAATTTTAAACATAAAATTAAAAAAGTCATATTAGCATAGACTTGAATGGTGTTTAACTCCCGTTTTTACTACTGAGGCACCACAGGCAGTGAACTCTGATGATACCATGAAATGAAATGATAAATTGGGAAAGGATTTTTTTTTTTAAAGAAGGAAACGTTCCAGGCCTAAGTTTAGGGTAGCTCCCCGGCATTTGCCAGTTATGAGGACTGAGGAAAATGAGGAAAAAACCTCAGTCAGGGAGGACAGTCCTGGAGGGGTTCGAATCCCAGACCTCCCGCTCACGAGTCCGCGCCTTAGCAACCTCGGCCACCCGTGGCGGTCTTAGCCTAAACTTGAAGCTGTCCCTAGCACCCCATCAATTACAGAGTAATTGAGATAGTTAATATGTTCACTTTTCGATCAGCAACTCAGTAATTACGTGCAAGTATGTTGTGCCTTTTCTTTTATTGGAGGAATTTTGATGCCTCAATCAGTGTATGTAGAATTAAGATTGTATAGTGTTTAAATGTGTAATTTCTGTAATATTATAGCAAAGTACGGAAAAACTGTCGTCTTCCTCGCACCACAGTAAGTCTTGGCAAAAGTTACACAATAGAAAGTAATTCCTTCAGGAATGCGGCGAGCAAAGGGTTGGCCATGCCTTAGGTATGAAAGCCCAGCTATTTTCGCTTGGGAAGTGGCAGGTGTGCAAGTAAAATTTTCTTTGATAGTAACGAGTAAATCTATTTGAAGTCATCTTATTGACGAATAGCGAAGCTTGTGGCATCATCAAAATTGGGTAGCGAATAAGAAGAACCACGAGTGATGTAAACAACCTAATAACACGTTTAACACTGCTCCGGCATTGACAGGGTTCCACAATCAATTGGTACGAGAGCTATGTGTTGAGCTGCATCAAATATTATTATATTAGGCACCATTTGGGTAAACGCAACTAAATTTACGTGCAAATTAACTTGCCAATGATCCGGCGTGAGACGTGAGTCTGATAATTCATTTTTGGGAGAATAAACCACCTCAGCAACTAAATCACGAGGCGTTATCGTCCCATTCACTCAGTCCTGGCTACCTTGCCAGCTGCCAAAAATCAGCGGAAAGCCCCAGGGAGAGAGAGAGAGTCTCGTGAGGAGAAGTTGATTGATCTGCGATCGGCGGGCTTAAATTAATAACACAGCTACCATACAGCCCAATTTCCATCCCCTACCAATAAAATCAGTTTCAAACTAGATTTCCCATTGATTTTAACACTTCATGCCTCAACCTACTCTATACAAAAAGCCATGCTTCGCTACTGGTAGTTTCTATAGCATAATTTAAATAATATAATATAGAAGCACTTAAGACGTAATTTATTTACCTATTTTGAGAGGAGATGCTAAGGCTATATGTAAATCGTTTTTTAAAACTGTTTTTGTGCCTGCTTAAGAAGTCATTTATGACATACTGTACTTTCCCTGTAAAATATAGGCAATGTTTCACCGAGTGTTATCGTGTAGCTGTTCTCGAGTATGTGCGCTATTTTTAGACACTGTATCTTTTTAAAGTTCTCTAGAGATAAATGTAAAAGGGGTTAGGTTGGAGGATCAAGAGATCACACATTCTAATAGTATTCTCGAACACTGTATGAAGTTCGTCCATGAATAGATTTATTCGCAGTTGCAGAATTATGCTGAAAAGTTGCACAATTAAACTTTATTTCCGTTAACTCACTAAAGAGGGGCACAAAATGCTCAAAAATCTTTGAACATTAACAGCTTGTTCTTTAATAACAGTAATAACAAATTCAACTTCAGTGTTTTATGAGCTTTTTCATAGAACCATTTGCTGCGATAGTCGACGAAACGGTTCTGTAAAACAATTTTCAAAATAATATCTGTCATCACAGTTCTCATCGGTGAGGGCATGGTATTTATATATAGTCCCCACGAGGATCTTCCACTACTAATTGACGACTGGGAATAAACTCCTTAGGGTGGGAAACATTCAGAGATGGGCAAATGTTAGGAGGTAATTATCCCATGAAAGGAAAAAGGTAATACGACAGAGGAATGTCTGTAGAATATGGTGGGCGCATTAGTCTCTCCCAACAAGACAGATACTTTTCTAGCCACCTTAGCTGTTGTTATATTAACACGCAAAATAATGCAACACTCTGGTTTTTCAGTTTTCCATGCTTTTTCGGCATGATTGCCTGCTGCCATAGCAGCCCTTACTACTGTTTAATTAAATTAAATTAAATTTATTTATTTAATCTTGGGTATCAGGGTGAATCGATATGGACAATTAATATTTTTATTAAGGTACACAGGTGCTTGTTTGACCAGCTGCCAGCAGTTTACACCAAACAAAGAGCATAAACTTCCTTTTAGCGCAGTGGTTTGGGGATAGATTCATGTGTTGCCAACCAGTGGTAGAAAGTCCTAGTGTGTCGTCGAGTATCAACTGCTCAACGCACATATTCTATCAAGAAAGGAACCTTCCTGCTCAATTGATAACAATGGAAAACAAGTGTTATAACTCGTGTGGAACCCAGTGATGGAGTTTGTATTTACCTAGTTGATATAGATGGAGCCGTATGGTTTTTGCACTGACGTTGAATTACTGTGTCACGTCCTCACAAGTCTGGCTGCTAATCGCCCGGAAATCTTAAATATAGTCAACTGTGTGCAAAGTGAATTCCTACCGCGCATAAAAAGCGGAAGGATGAGACGTTGGAATAATACAAGAGAGGAGATGAACGTTTTTCTGATATTGTGACTGATGATGAATTAATCTCGCACTTCAATGCTGAATTAAACAAAACTGCATCATCAGTGTCCACCGTCTGTGGTGCCTCAGTAGTGAAAACAGGCTTAAACACTATTAAAACATAAATAAATAAAAGCAATCCATGGGTTATCTTTTTTATTCGTTTTATTTAAGGACGCTCTTTAACACCTCAGGTCATGCGTGTCCCATTCAATTCCGGGCGTGAAACGGCCGACAAATTTTGCTCAGAGGTCTCTTCTTTCAAACTTGAGGTTCTTTTTCGTGCCGTAAATGTACGACACGGGACCCACGGCTTTACTTCCCTTCCGAAGGAAGCCATAATTAGGGTTTTTACGCCCGAAAAAATCCATCGGTCCTGCCCGGGTTTGAACCCGCGACCTTGGGTTTAGAAGGGCAATCCATGGAGCGGCGACGTACAAATTTATCACAAAAGAAAACATTCAAGCAACACAGAATATTAGAGCCACTGTTTTCTTGGACCAAAATGGTATTCATGTGAATTTTATTGAACAATGGATTTTTACGCACAGGGCACAAAACCTTTTTCCTTAAATGTTTGGAAAGAAATGGTGCCCACGATTGTCGAAAAACAAAGAGGGCTGTAAAATATGTTCAAAAGAAGTAACTTTTTTTTAAAAAATTATATTGTGTTATTAATGACCAGTCCTAACTTTTGAAATACGTCTCACTTAAAACTCTTTTTTTGTTTTCCTGTTCCTGCAAAAAGTCAGACATACTCTATACCAACAGCAAGTCTGGAACCTATGAAGTCAAATGTATTTCAGGGAGGCTTAAATGCATTTATTTAATTTTTTAGCTAGTTTTGTGTGTTTAGATGCGACACATTAGCTATTTCAGAGATGATCCTTTGGAACACTGCGAAGACTGTGAGGGAATCATGGCTTACTTTAATCTGCTAATTTAATTACAAAGTATGAGCTTTAACCAAAATGAGATTAAGTTATGTGTTGCCTTTTTTACAACAAAACTACCATAATATAACAAAAATATTAGGATTATTCATGCAACGTATCCATTCCATTATATTACTTATAGTGACCAGAACTATTAGCTGTGGCTTAGTTTAATCAAGGAATTAGAAAAACTAGACAAAACTTATCTCCCTATGTGGTTAATGTTTCATACATAATTCCGAACTTCTTGGTCAATCTGAACGAAATTTTATACATATTTTATTTAGAACTAGGCAAAAAACATAGACCCCATCAAATTTAAATTTGCACGAGTTAATCCGAGCAGACAGACGGATAACTATAGACACCAGAACCTTTGTAATTGATTGTTCACACGGCATGGCCTATCTCATAATACATGACAGATTAGATTTTCACAAAGTTTGTGCACCATGGGCGCCGCGGGTCCGGCATTATAGCATCTTAATCGCCACGATGAAGGATTGACTGATTTGTTTTATTTACGAACGTTCATTAACATCTCAGGTCATCAGCATCCCATTCAACTCAGGGCGTGAAACGGCTGACAAATTTTGCTCACAGGCCTCTTCTTTCAGGCTTGAGGTTCTTTTTCGTGGCGTAAATCTACAACATGGGACCCAAGGCTTTACTTTCCTTCCGAAGGAAGCCATACTTACGGTTTTTGCGCCCGAAAAAATGCTAGCCAGAATTGGATTAATCATTACAAAGCCGAGATAAAGCATGCATCAATATAGTGGAAACAGCCTGCGGGGGAAAAAAAGTTTAAAATGCACTATCTGTCGGAAAAGTGATGCTCACAGTTTTCTGGAATCACGAAGGCATACAGCTCACCGCATTCCATCTTCAAGCACAAATCGTAAATGTCGACTTCTACTGTAACATCCTCAGGAAACTTCAACGGAATCGACCAGGACTCCTCATCAAAGGCGTGTTGCTCTTGCATGACAACGCGCGGGTTTTCATATTGCCAACAAGACAAATGAGACGCTACGAAATTTCAGGTGAGAAGTCCTCGAGCATCCTATGTATAGCCCCGACCTGACTCCAAACGAATTCCATCTGTTCGGCGCTCTTAAATATTATCTTTCGGGTAAACATTTCCCCGGCGATGAAGCTGCAGAAAGGGAAATCACCACAAGGTAAATCCCTCAACATACAAGAAGATTATTGTGAAAACTTTTTTAAATCAGTACTATTACTTGTTTAAGTTATATGTCCATTTGTAACTTAATAACTTGCCTTCTTAGATATTTAACACAGTTAATAGCTATTACGAACAGTGCTGGTTTCCAGTAGCTGTTGCTCATATTAGAAGTTAGATGTAGTGTAGTAGTTAGTTTAACTGTATTAGATAGTTTTAAATTCTGTAACTTTTAAAACTATTTATATGTTTATAATATACTTGTAAAAAGGATAATAAATAATAATTTGATAAAATACAGAGCTAGTTATCGGTGTAAGTACTACAGATTTAAATTTAAATGTAATTTAAGGGAATACGAAGATAAAAACATGAGATTTTTTCTCTCCAAAAAGTAAAGTTTTGTTTTGCTCTTAAAAATTATTCTGAGCTGTAGAGAGAGACAGCCACTAGTGGCCGTGGACTTGCGAGCGGGAGGTCTGGGGTTCCATTCCCACTCGGGCTGTCCTCCCTGACCGAGGTTTTTTCCAGGTTTTCATTAGTCCTCATAAATGGTAAATGCTGGGGAGATACCCCAAACTTAGGCCTGGAACGCTTCCTTCCTTTATAAAAAAATCCGTCACCATTTTATTATTTCATTTCATGTATGGTCAGTGTCACGACCTGTGATGCCTCAGTAGTTAAAACGGGCGTTAAACACTATTAAAACACTAAAGAATTACTTCCAGAAGTTCATAGCCTATTCCCGTTGGAAGATTTGTTATAGCAGGCAGTTTTAAATGCTTGCCTTCTTTAAATCCCCATCTCTTGGCAGGCATCCAAAACTTCAAACACTTTTTTCTCCATTTTGACTTTCAGTAAGTTTGCCTGCACTTCTACCAAAAATTTTGGGAACATACATTGTGCAGAACTTCCTATAAGCTAGCACGCATTTTTCTGTAAAAATAAAAATAGATTAACAAAAATTTAGTACAGTGAGCTACAAACTTTTCCACGATTTTTTATTCGAATGGATATTGTATTTAAAAAAAATATGAAAATTAATCCCTAAGATCCACGCTAACATTTATGTAAGATCGTTTTTAGAAATCATTTACAAAGTATTCAGAAAACTTTCAACTTTTGTAAGAGAAAATAGGTTTTTAGCACCAACTTTCAATGTAAAAAATTGAATAAATGTTTAAAAAATGGTAAGAAATCATCAAATTTTCCAAAAGTTTGTAAAGGTAATACTACAAACTTGAACAATATGTGTGTAAAATCTAAAACCTCAAAATTTCACCTAAGTGTTCCATTAAAATACACAAGTCTACAAATTTAAGAAATTTGTGCAGAGGGAGCTATGGGTTCAGTGCCAAAAGTGTGGTACTTGTATGATGAAATATGAGTTGGAAGAAAGGAAAATGTGTTCGAAGCAAATAGTACTAGCAATTTTCCATAACGTCTGCGATTAATTAAGTTCGGCATGCTTTTGTTTGCAGAAAACTATTAATAAAAACGTTCCTACCTCCGTGCTCTGTGTTATGAACTTCCTTTCTTTGTTTTGATATTGATAAATTATAGAATTTTACAGTTCCACATATTCCTTTCATTCTGCATATAAACGGCACTTATTTTATATGAATAGAGACGTTCGACTCTTTAATTTCCATATATTTACTTCAAAACATATTGCTCCTTGTGCTTTGTATGAAACAATAAACAAGGATCCAATATAAGGGTACGGTAAATTTTCTTTCAAACTATAAACTCCCGTATTACTCGTATAGCTTATCTACTTCGTCTAAGTTGGGGTGAGCAATATTCTTGTGGGTCAGAAATTTATTCACTAAACAATATATTTACATAATATACATGCCAAAGTACCCTACTCGCTTTTCTCTGTTCGTTAAATAAAAATGAAAAGGAGAAGGCAACGTTATAAAAACATACAGAAACCACCACCATAAATATAGTGTGAGAGCGAGAGAGACAGAACATTCTTTCCAGCCGACGTGGCCTATTGTAGTACCCGCTCATGTATCATGTTATAATCCAAGTTTATTGCGCAGAAGCAGCTGGGGAGGGGAGGGAAGAGAGACGTCTCCGTGGAAGACGTGGGTATCTCACACATGTCACTACTACAACAACAGAGAAAGCATCTCCAAACTTTTTATACTCGCGTTTACTTCCGCTAGGCGTTCTGTAGCTTTCAGTTTAAATATGAAACACTGACTTTGTAGGCTGCCCGTGACGATTATAATAATAACAGCTCTAATTTTCTGATTTACTTTAGACTTACGGTTTTCGTTACTGTAGCAATGAAAAACCTAAAGATGTATCTCAACCTGGCTAAAATAAGGCGTATCATATGCAGATGCCATCCTGTAGGGTAAGGATGGTGCAAATATTTTTTAAGGTAACCACGAAGTGCAAATCTAGCAAATGTACATTTTACACTTTATATCTCAGAAACTTTTAAACCTATCAATATGAAGATTTTTATAGACATTAACCAACGAAGCTCTATAAATTTTAACTCTCCAATGTACTTTAACTTTTTCTTAAAACGTTTAAACAAAAATAAAATATTGTTAAAAGACTGCAAATACTATGACATAATCATGCATTTTTCTTATAAACTATTGGTGTAATTGGAATGATTTTTTTTTTCACTTAAACTGCAGACAACATGCTATCCTGAGAACTAAAATAACATATCTAATGTTATTGCTTGAAAAGAAATTAATTTTTAAATTTTGAAAAAAAAATTGAAATATTTTTAATTTCTTATTGGTATTGCTTTTTATCAACTTTTTAGTGATATTTAAAAGTTTTAGTTACCACAATTCACATTTGCATACATTGTGTGTGCAAAATTTGAAAAAACTGGTTCACCCAATCCTGAGAAAAATGCTTTATGCTAAATTTAATTTATCGCGAAATAAGATTTATTTTTGTTTAAAAACTTTTTATGTGCATTAGAAAATTAAAATTTAAAGAGAAATTTTATTTAGGCAGTCTAATATCCCATAAATTTCATATTGATAGCTGTAATAATATCTGAGATACAGTACAAAAGGTATACTGCTCTATTATTTGTTAGATTTACACTTCCTAGTTATCTTAAGACAATTAGGGATATTTACATTTTATGTTGGTAATGTCATTTTCTGCATTGTGGTATGTTAAAGTAGATTGTGGGTGCAGTGCGTCAAGGATTTTCTTATTCCTGCATTTGAGTATAACAAGTGAGACATTTGCTACTTTCCTTTACATTGATTGCAAAATAAAACTGTTTTAGAAAATAATGTTAGCAGCAGTTAAAATTGTTTCTTTGAAGCCATGCTTTAGGAATAACTAACTACATGGCTTGCTCTTCTGGCCATCATCGTAGTGAACTTCCTGCTGCCATCTATGATGATTTTTTATAAATAAAATCTAGATACTGTACATGGGGGCGAATGGACATAGACGATGCGGGGGCAAAAGGACACATGAATTCTAATATTATAACATACTTGTTAGAACTTATATAAACTAATTAATGTAATTATTGGGTAAAATATATTTCAATAATTTTTCCGTTATTTCTGTAGGGGTGTTCATTATATAGCCTCTCGTAATTCAACTCAACTAGGTGGGCGTTTTTTACATGTTAAATCGAGAAAGAACGAGTCGTAGCTGTTCGAGGGCAAAAGAAAAAATATGCAGTTAGCTATCAAAGCAGTGAAGGTAGATGAGATGCTGCTGAAGCATTTTCTGTCTGAAGAAACACCTTGTGATGACGAGCTAGTTGTGATGTCCATATATCTAAATTTCAAAGCTACTTGAGAGGCAATAAGTGAAGTATCTTTAACAACTAGATTAAGTTGGGGTGGGCTGACTCATAAAGATATCCGCAGTTTAATATTCCGTTATGTTTTTGTGAATGTCACGGAACATTCGTTTAGCAATGAGGCTGGTAAAAACTTGATAAGAGGATTTCTTAGCTGAGCACGAAGAGTAGCAGAAGAGCTTTCATATGCAGGCTCAAAAGAAATGACCAGAGAAAACATTGCCATTTTTATAAGACTGTTTCAAAGACACTTGATTAGCATAATCAACCAACTAAAATTTTGAATTGAGACGAGACAGATTTGCAACTTATTTTTAAACACAAGAGACTCGTATCTAAGCGAGGAAAGAACATTGAGGCCCTTAGTAAATGTAAAAAAGCTGAAACTGTAAGTGCAATGACGTGTTTCTGCAACATCTCAATGGGAGTTGTTTGCCAAGTTCCTGGAACACTTTATTCGTGTGAAGTCACCTACACCATAATTCTCATTCTTGAGGGACATGCTCCGATATTGTCTGTTAAAACTGAGTCTCAAATGTTCGTTGTGGTGTCAATTAAAGACGAGGTCATACAATAGAGAATTCTTGCAACGAGAATATACACTTTTTCCATGTCACCACTGTTTAGTGGGACTTGAGGGATGATCCCCCGGCCTGACGAGTGTGTAGCCGACATTTGAGGCTGAGATGCCTGAAAGTCACGGTTATGTTATCCCAAAGATACCTGCCTGGGAGAAGGGGGTGTAGTATTTTTTTAATGATGTTTAACGCCCGTTTTTACTACTGAGGCATCGCATCCGGTGTACACTGATGATACACAAGGTGAAATGATAAATTAGGAAAGGACATTTTTTAAAGAAGGGAGTTCAGCTTTTCGCGATGTGGAGCAATATGTCAGTGTGCAGGAATTAAAGATTTCTTATTACCTCTGCATGGGATAACTTGAACTGTCTCTGTTACAGAAGCTTGGAGAGACCGTGTGATTTAAGTTGTTCTGTAAAATGGCTCATATTTAGAATGTTAATGACGAGTGGTGTTATAGTTTTGCAAGGAATGCATTTGTAGCTAAGCATACCATAAAGGTTATACAATTTGATGATACACGAGTTAAAATATATTTTATTTCTGTTTTGTCAGTTAGTCTTATCATTTTACAATACACCTTAAATTGCATTTTTGGCCTATTTTTAGTTGAAAAATCACTCTTTGCAAAATTATTTTATAGGCTTGCGTTAATGGTTTAATTGTCGCAACGACTTAAATGTCTAACATATTATTTTAATTGTAAAATGTATATCTAAAACTACCTTCATTTTCGCCCAATGTTGCCCATATAGTAGTCTTCGTAAACTGTGAGATATCCTCTACTCGCCTATCTTCTGCACTGTAGATTCCTGTAATAAAAAGTAGCCATATGAAACACTCGTTTACCAATTCACAAATATATTTTTTCATATTCACAATTACACTATTGAAGACTTCTATGCTGCAAAAATGCTACAGGTTATTTTGGAATTTAATGGGACCAAATTAAGTGCACATATTAGGTTAATTGCATTGTAACCGTCACTGGTGGCCGAGGTCCTTAAGGCGCGGACTCGTGAGCGGGTTGTCTGGGGTTCGAATCCCACCAGGACCGTCCTCCCTGACTGAGGTTTTCCTCAGTCCTCATAAATTGCGAATGCCGGGGAGGTACCCTAAACTTAGGCCTGGAGCGTTTCCTGCCTTAAAAAAAATCCTTTCCCAATTTATCATTTCATCTCATGTATCATCAGTGTCCACCGAATATGGCGCCTCAGTAGTTAAAAGGGCATTAAACATACAATAATAACAATAATAATTACATTGCTAATTCAAATTTATCTATCAAATACGTTAAATTTTAAAATGTATTCAAGGTATATCTTAATTTCACTGTAAGTAATGGTATTAATGAACAAAATTCGTATCGAATAAAATTTGTAACTTGCATTAATACTAAAACTCCATCTAATAAAATGTAACTTGGATAATGGTATCAGCAATTATTCAGAACCTCTAATTAGGAAGCTGCACACGTTGCAGAGAGAGAGTGTTACGGTCAGAAACATCCCCTTTAGGGACTCGATGTTATCTGTATTGCCACGTGTGATATCTAACAGGGATTTTCTGCAGATTAACAGGGATCATCGGGAATCACAGGATGTTCTAGGCAATATCTGTACTCTGTAGCATGTTCGCCAAGGGTACAGTGGAGCGGTATGAGTCTGCAAAGCTTTTCAGTCAGTGGGCAACTTTTGCACATTGAAACCCCGGAAGCCTACTAAATGAAACAAGCGCACAGATGATAAACTTGACTGTTAGTAATGGAGAAATAACATTTCCCGTGTTTGAACATTCTGTTACAAAGAAATTAAGATTGAAATAATAATAATAATAATAATAATAATAATAATAATAATGTAAAGATTTCTGAATTGATGATGCTGATGAAGAGGTATCCTTTTAAAGCAGGAAAAAAAGTTGAAGGAAGGAAAGAAAAAGTGTTTTATGAAAAAAATATTGCAATTAGAATCTTCCTTCCTTTTCTCTTCTATTACCTTCTACTTTTTCTCTTATCTACTTCTTCTTTACATCTTTCCCTTTCCCCTTTCTTTCTTTCCTACTCCGCTCTTATCTTGATTATTTTCTCTTTCTGTATTTTCTATTTAACCCCTTTTTACTCTTTCCCTTATTTACTCCCGTTTCTTTTTCTCTTCTTCTTCTCACCTCATCTCCCTTTTCTTTTCCCCTCCCTTCAACTCACTTTTATCTTCTTTTTTTTCTTCTCCATTTGCTATCACCTTATTTTTTTTCCCTTACCTTCTGATTTCTATTATCATAGCTTTTCTTCTCTCATTTTGTTCCTATCATCTTCTATTCCCTTTTCTTTCTTCTGTGGCCTTCTCGTCTCTCTTCTTCATTCTTTCTTTCGTTATCTTCTCTTCGCCCAGTTCTTCATTTACATCTCCAGTTTCATATACTTATGCCTTTTATATTTCATCTCTTTTCTGACTTCTTCTTTCTTCTGCTCTCATATAATTTATTTTTATCTAGATTTTCCTCCATTCTTCTCTTTTATCGTTTCATCTGCCCAACATTCTCTTTCCTTGTCCTTTATTATTATTTCCCTACTTTTCTTCCCTCTTATATCCCTTCTATTCTCGTTTTTTCTGTTCTATATTCTTCTCCTATCTTCCCCTCACCCTCTTCTGACTTGTCCTATTTTTCCTTATTTTCTACTTCAATTTTTCAACTTCATCTCTCTTTTTCTCCTTTTCTCTTCTTTAGCTTTACCTTTCGAGAATTTTAAATGCTGCATTATTTATTTCTTAATTATTTTTATCTAGTTTAGCTTCCCTCTTACTCTTACATTTTCATTCTATTATGTTCATGTATATCTTTTTGTATTAAGTTAAAAGGACGCATAAGTCAGTATAAAAATATGAAGAAACGGATAGAAGATATCTTTTTTTAAATTTATTTCTCCTCTCTCACCTTATATTGTTATAACATCAAGAAACGGGCAGGGAGATTTGTATTTTAAACTAATGCTGTTAAATTTACATTATCAAACGAAAATGCGAAACACGAGTCACCTAAGATAGTGAGCAAGCAATAGCTGCAATCGGTTGCCTCAGAGACAGGTATGAGTTTAACGAACAAGTAAAAAATTTCATATCTTAACCCTTTCACTAACAAAATAAATTAATTACAGAGTTTTAAATTCCAATCTCACAATATGAAACATTGTACAGCAATGATAATGTCATTAATATGTATCTTTGTACCGGCAAAATAAAAAAGAAAAAAACATTAAATCACAAAATGCGAGGACTGTTCAATACAGAATGGTCATACTTTTTTCACAAGCATAATTTCTGGAGCAAAAATTAAATTTAAAATATTTTTTTATCTTTATATGTAATGTACACGTCGTCACATGGTAATAATTTTATTATTGTCACTTCCGGTTCTCGCTTATGGAAGTTGTGCAGGTTGAAACATGTTCAGTTACACCTACAGCAAAATGGAAATGACACGCGACGAATAATATGCTGCTCAGAAATTTTGCTTTCGTCTAAACAAATATTCAGTCGAAGTCTATGAAAAATTCCACATGAGATGTGCTTGTGCTCGGTACATTCCACGACTGCTGATTTCCATACATATACAATAGCGTGCAGATCTGCATGCAGTTGAAGAACTTGTTACAGGAAGAAAGAAAGAATATTCTTTTTTTCAAAGATAATCCCTGCTGATGAAACTTGACTACATAATTTCTATCCTGAGAGCAAACAGCAAAGCTCTGTGTAGAAATCTCCACATCAACTTACAAAAAAAAAGAATAAATAAATAAATAAAAAAAAAATAAATAAAATAAATAAATCAATCAATCAATCAATCAAAAGGGTTGCTTCTGCTGGATAAGTTATGATCACATTTGGCCATATTAAAAAAAAAAAACGGTTTATCAGTATAACGTAACTGCACAAAAAAATTTAACCCAGCAATGCTACAGAGATGTCCTGAAAACGGTGCAAGCCACATTTCCGAGCAACAAATTGAATGCAGCACCATGATAATGCATGGCCATATATCCCGCATATTATTGCTGAACATTTCACAAAAATCAATGCGAAGGGTGTCTCATTCTTCCTATAGTCCAGATTTAGCCCCGTGTTTTTCTTTTCGCCACATTGAAGAAACGCCTTTCATGGGAGGTATTTTCCATCATCAGAAGCAATGGTGAAGGCTGGATTCTGAAGCACTTATCAAAAATTGTTTCGAGCATATCTTTAAAGATTGAGAAACGTAGTGAAGCTAACGGGAACTACTTTAAGAACGTTCATCAAAATTAAAATGATGAATAAAATATTATAATTTTTTATTGAACGGTCCTCATATTCAGGTGTTAGACTTCGTCTTAAGCGCGCTCTTTAAAAGCCCCAGCACTGAGTTTAAACAGCGATTCTTGTCAAAAGCAGATGTTAGAGCATATTTTTAAAGGCCTGTCTGTCTGCTGTAACAAAGGGAGCACGCTAGGTTTGTTTCTGTAAATAAGGGAAGCTGGATGTAATTTCCTTTCTGTACCAAGGGATTTGACACACACACACAAAATCCTTCCTCCCTTTCTTTAATTGCCAGCAAAGTTTTGTTATTGCAGCCCAGTACCTTTTATTTTGGTTTCCTTGGCAAGCGAAAATTGATTTCTCTTTTCTCTCACTGGTTACCGTGTTTCTCTTCTTCGCGTCCCAATTAGAACTCCATGGGGACCGCTCGCTTTTGTTCCTAGAGCCCCAGATTCGAATTCCGCAGCAGAATGGTCAATTGTAAAAACCGTAGAGCAACTTAACGACTGTTATCTGGCACAAAAATGATAACTAAGGGGGAAAAGCATATTGTGGCGATTGTAGGCAATTAGAGTAGTTGAATGTATAAACGAATGGGAAGGAAAAACAAACTAATAAGCAGAAACGAAAGGAAAAAGAGTGCGAGCAGACCATTTGCTTTGCCAAAAACGCTCACCAGATTTATGCCCAGTGAACATATTATTAAGAGAACATTTTAAGTCTTTGGTTTATTCATCTGCATTTGATTATGTTGTTCATTAACTACACACAAATGAAATCAGGAGCTTCTCAGTTAATATTTAGGTAGAAAATTATCTGAAAAAATCTTAACACACACACAAAGATCACTTCTATTCTTACTGTAAACTGGCTGATTGATTTCCGTACAGAGGTTGTTTTATTTCGTCATATGCGAGCGCAAGATACAAATGAATACAAATAAGAGCACTGATTATAAAGTACTTATTTCTCGACATTATCTCCCTGCATTGTCAAACCATTTCACAAGTCGAGCAAATTTAAAAAGGGAAACTTAAAATAAAGGAATATTTATTTATAACATTTTTACTTTTATATTATTCATTTTTAGAAAATAGAAATTCAGATATTATGCTACATTTATTCTACAAAGGATAAATACGTGCAAAATATATCCGCATATAATAGCATGGAGAAAAATACAGTTAAATCAGTAATGTTGACTCTGTTCACAACGATGATAAAGTAAAAGGCAAGAGGCGAGTACAGGTGCAAAACACATAAGTAGAGAAGATTTATCTCACGTCCGAACAAATTAGTTTCCACAGCCCTTTAAAGAGATATCTGGGTATAACTCTCTTGATATTAATGACTTAGCTCGAAGAAAGAGAAATGCACATAATTCACGCAGAAAGTTAAGGTCTATATTAGCACCTAACCGCAGTTAAACTCAAGACGTAATAGCATATAAATTTTTCATTCGATCTTGATCTCTGCTTTTCTATTATAGCTTTAAATCAAATATGCGAAATTCAGCGGCAGTTTACTCAGGTGTATATGAGGAGAATTAATGACTTCATAGCAGGGTTGAAAGCAGTGTGAGACTTTTTGTACAGCTTGAGCTGAGATTATAGTGTCGAAATTAATATAATGTCTAATTTATGTTAAATATTACTGAAAATGCCTCTATAATATTATAAATTTTTTCATGTTCAAAATTATGCCATTGTAACTATTAATAATGTACATTATTATTAAAATAAATTCCATGCAATATTAAAAAGTTGATATTTCATTATATACCCTTAAAGCTGTTTATATATAAGCTTAAACCTACAAACATTTTTTGTGCATATACATGAATTATTTTTTAAATAGGTTCCTGATGATTCATATAATTTGTTACTATCCGTTTCTGCAGAAACGAAAAAGAGTTATGTATGAAGAGTTACCTTCCAATCATACCGTCCGCGGTCCCGCGTAAACTAAAATTAACGTACTCGAAATGATCATCTTAATAATGAGAATAATAAATATAATAATAATAATAATAGTAATAATAATAAAACTAAATATGAACATCTAGAACAGAGAAACCCTTCCCCCTTGTAAGTGGAATAAGTAAACACAATATCATCTATACATTCATTTTTTAATTTAGTTTAGTTTCCTCTCACCCCTCACTTCGGTTTTCAGTCATTTTAGACCTGAGCTGTCTCAACTTCGACATGAATTTTCCTACCTGCTCCTCGTCCTTGCCTTTCAGCAGAGCCTGCATGCCCCTTGCCCTGCTAAGAGTAAGTAAAGGAAGACGGCAGGTACTTCTTCCTCCACGCCTCAGTGCTATACAGTTCGCTAGGATGTGCGACCTTCTCCACATAAAGGACAAATTCTCTGTCCATTTTCACCTGAGATTCTGATCTACCGCCAATCCCTGTTTAGTGAGCCTGGCCTCTGTTTTGATGTACAGCTCCATCCCCCACCCAGATTTCAACCCCGTTTGTACTTCCAGCGAGATCTCCTAACATTGCGCGATTGTATGCTGCCTATGTATATCCTTCAGGCGGTTCCTGACCATTTTGGGCGAAGCTGAGTGGCATTTGGGACGCTAAATTGTTTTACTAATTTTTTCGTATTCCTAATTTTCCTCCACCTACCATCTTCTCCCGTTTCATCTCTTCATGCTTGCAGTTATGACTTTCCCTTTAGACCTTGGGGAATCTGAACTCTAAATAAGAGAGTGGCGCTATGGGCTCTCGGATGGCAGGTCACGAACTGAACTGGAGTCAATTGCTGCCTGTATGATTTCCTAAGAAATTCAGATTTACTAGGAGTGCTGGTATATCTGCAAGTTTGTTGATGGGACTTCTGGCGCCGAGTCGTTTGCATTGCGCCAGGTAGTGGTACCAATTGTAGGATTGGGAATGATCTGTGAATTAACAGAAAAACCAAGATCATCGGATATTGGCTGCATTATGCGACGTGAGATTACTTAGCAATAGTAGTGTTTGATTTGATATGCTCTAAGATGCTTTTGTGGTTCTACTTGTTCGCAAATGCATTCGGTTATGACGTTTAACGTTTTCTTATTGCATCTAAGAAAGTTGTTCGATGTCTTCGTGCAAAAATGACGAAGCTTCATTGAAAAAATAAACTCATTTCTAAACATTATATCCTTTAAAATACACACATATACGCGAATTTTAAATATCAAATGACAGTTATGAAAAATACGGATTTATTTTGGTGAAATTTATTCGTTCGATGGAATATTTTATGTTGGGGAACAGGTTGTAGACCGATTGAGATAAATCCTTAAAGTAGGGGGATGAGGAAGAATTTCATCCCTTATATCCAATAATTTTGAAATCGCAACCGTAGATTGTATTTTTTTATTTGTTTTATTTACAAACGCTCTTTGACATCTCAGGTCACCAGCGTCCCATTCAAATCAAGGCGTGAAACGGCCGATAAATTTTGCTCAGAGGTCTGTTCTTTCAGGCTTGAGGTTCTTTATCGTGCCGTAAATGTACGACAAGGGACCCAGGGCTTTAACTTCCCTTCCGAAGGTAGCCTTACTTAGGATTTTTACACCCGAAAACATCCATCGGTCCCGATTTGGGTTTAGGAGGCAAGTATGGTTACCACTACACCGCCAGGACCGACATAGATTGTGGAATGGCGCATTATCGTGATAGGACATGACATTTTTCTTCATTAAACGAGGACGACTCTTTTTGATCGTTTAAATGCTCCAGTAGCGTAGACTAATATTCACCGATTATGGTTTTGCCCTTACAATTACGCTATGGTAATCCCAAATGGAATCGCACATAAAACTAAATAAATTAAGATAAATTAATGGAATAATAAGGAGAACATTAAAGTAATCACTGTACCAATGGCAACACATGGAAGTGAAAATTGGACTTTGAATAGGACAGATAGAAAAAGAATAGAAACTGTAGAGATGAGATTTTTACGAGCTAAATTTACACTCCTAGATAAACAAATAATTGAAGAAATTTGAAAGGATACCAACAATTTTACTAAATTATAAACCTAGAGGATATCTCCTAGAAGGAAGAACAAAACGTAGTGATAGGTTTAATTGAGAACCGAACAGGTCGACCTTATGAGAAAAAAGTAGACATTCTAATCGAAGGCGCAGAATTGAGAAAGATTATTCCAGCTTCACTTTAGTTTCTGCGAGCGTTGCCTTTTTCGAAAACCAATGCTTTATTAATACACGAAATTAGTATTACTCCATTTTGAATGTTTGTTTACAAATCTAGATAAGAAAATGGATTTCAAACACAGACTTAGCTTCGTAACTGTTTATAACCACGTACGTACATCCTCAAGGTCACGTTGCCAAGGTAACTTTAAAAACAATCTACTAATTTTTGAGTTTGCACGGACTTATCGAACAGCTCTGGTACATTGAGAAGCTAATGCGTAAAAAGCGACAAAACAATTAAATTGCACAGGAAGACGGCAATGGAACAAGAACCATATGTCAGAAAAAAGCAAGCAAGCAGAGTATTACTTAGGTTTGACATAGCCTCCCTTTTCAATGATATAAACTATCTTAAAGGGTGTCAATTACTTCATAACGTAAAAACATTTCGAATTTTAAAACGGTTTTGATTCACTTGACGTAAAAAACACTTGCTACAATGCATGAAACTGAAAGAATGAACCCTAAAAGACACCCAAAACAAACATAAAAGTAATACCGCTAGATGTAAGAAGATGAATTATTAAATGAGTTGAAATGCAGGAACAAAGATGGTAGAAAAGAAACCAGCTAAGAAAATATGGATGAACATTAAAGAAAGACTAAAGAACGGCGAGAAGAGGCAAGGAAACTTTGCCTGGCACGTTCCCCTGCAATATGTCGTCGGAACTACACAGGAGTGTCTGAAATGTTTCCTAACACACACGGGGTGCACTGTGCATTCTGAAAGTCTAGCGGTAACGCATGAAAAATGAATCACAAGTGCGCCATGCATTGTAGGCAACACTTCCGGCATTGCTGTATAGCGGTATTGCAGGCGATCAAAGTTAAGAGCTTTTCTTACACAGATTACTCTACAATCACCACAGTTATTAAAATTCTGTTTTATTCATTTTCAAATACGTGTTGAAAGAAATGTTTAGTACCCATGGAATGTATTACAGCTTAAAGTAAATTCGTTATTTAAAAAAGTAAAAGAAATGACGCACAAAATTATATCGGAATAAGTTTATTATGGGTGGGGGGTTTATCAAAAATTCTTAATCCAAGATAACAGGCTATTGCTAACGTATTAATATTAGAAGAACAATAAAGCTTTAGAAAAGATCATTCAAAGAACGATAATATGTTTATAAACGAGACAAATTAATGAAAAACGTCATGGGTTTAATCTAGAAACTTGTAGTATTGATTGGTTATGAAAAAACCTTTGATAAAGTAAAAATGTCACTTTTATGGAAAATATTTGAAACAAGATATTTACCTAAACTCATTATTAGTGTCATTACTAAAATAATTATTATTTTATGTAGTTATGGATATACAAATATGTGTGTATACACATACAGATATATATATATATATATCATATATATATATATCATATATATATGATCACCTTCACTTGTCTAGCTTCTTGCCATTGAAGAACTCGCAGTAGTTCGAAATATAGCAATTTCAAGTGTGACTCTTTCTCTGTGTTTTATGTTTATCTACTTTTATTATTAGTGTTAATTTATATATATATATATATATATATATATATATATGTATACACGACCTAGTTATAAGGTGGAAAAATGAAATATAGTCTGGGATTAAAATAAAAACAAACACATCTTTAAAGAGTTTACTGTAAGTTGATGATCAAATAATTATCTAAGCAATAGAAGAAGATTTACAAAGAACAGTGCATAGATTAAGACAAAATGCAATGCATTATAACTTATTTATATCTACAAACAAAACAAAAAGGAAAGAATCCTGTTAGATCCAAGACACTAATAAATAAAGAAATGTTAGAACAGATATTCCACTTCATGTATTCAGGATCTGATATTAGTTTTAAATTTGATAAAGGCATTGAAATAAAAGTTAACAAATTTTAAACAATTTGTGGAACAATTTATCGAAACTTCCTAAGTATGGTTTCATTTGGAAGGGAAGTAAAGCTGTGGGTCCCATGACGTAGATTTACGACACGTAAAAGAACCTCAAGTCTGAAAGAAGAGGCTTCTGAGAAAATTTTATCGATCGTTTCACGCCCTGAATTGAATGAAACGCTGATGAGCTGAAATGTTAAAGAGGGTCCGTAAATGAACAAAATAATTAAAAATAAAATGCCTAAATTGATTTTAAGATTACATCTAAAGCATGTCATGTGGCAAGTTGCATATTTCGTACAAATTTTAAACTTTTTGGGTACTTATATATGTACAGATTTCAGGCAAATATTGCATAAAATCCGGACTCTATTTATAACCAATGGCCTCCAGCTAAATTTAAATAAAAGTAAACCATTTTGTGCAAAATATAGACATATATCTATGGCTTATTAAAGACGCCCATATATAGATGCCTTCTAGTGTTATAAAATATAGAAAAGTATTTGGAAAAAGTTAATGATACATTCAGTGCGTTTATTTTGTTCTGTAAATACTAAGAAAGGAATGGACAAACGTTTGCTGCCTAGTGTAACTCAATAATTTACCATTAGAACAGAGATAATAAAGCTCACAAGAATAACCCGGCTACTGTAAAACATCTATAGAAAATATCTAGGCAGAAATGGGAGAACAAGCAGAGCAGTAGCGATTAACTGCAAACGAAATCGAGAGGCGGTAATATTAAACTCACATCAATCCTTCAATTCCTGGCCGAAATTGAACCCGCCATCTTGGGTCTACGAGGCCAAGTACTAGACCCCGGGACCGATACTCTAGTATCGAAAGTTTCCTTCTAGGTCTCAGATCATCATAGCAACATTCGAAGCACAACATAGGTTAATAATAATAATTATGAAATAAAACTAAAATTACTGCATGCTGTTATTGAACAAAGCTTTGCGAGTAGAAATGCGAATCTATCGACAGAGCCGACGATTGCCACGACTTTGATTTCGCAAAACTTGAGTTCACTTCACGTACAAGTCAAAAATGACTATTAACGTTGATTTAAAACAACGAATGTAGATAAATTACACGATCAGTCTTTATTAGAAGTATTGTTAACATTAGAACAACTCTGTAAACATTAAGTCCAGTATGCTTCCTAAAGTTTACACGCTTCGGAGCAAATAGTGAACATTTTCCGCACCTTCTTTGGAAATACGGACAATTTTAAAACATTCACAATTTTTAAATTAAAAAAAAAATTAACAATGAAGACCTGGTCACCCATTCATTAAGTCATGAATTTCTTACATTTTCCTATGACACGCGTTCAGTTGCCGATAACAACGATCATCATATCTCAGAATGGAGATCCAAATAAATGAATGGCGCCATAAATTTACTATTTATAGAGGTTTTGTAGAAGAAATTGATATGTGAATAAACCTGCTATAAAATTCAATTATATTTAAGTTTCTGACGCACTTAATAAGAAATAATGAATAAGCTTCTTCGTTAACCAATATTATTTCATGTCTATATTAAGCTGCGTTGCAAAATCATAAGACCAGCTGATGAAACTAGTCAAGTAGGGAGGAAAAAATGGGATTAGCATGATCAAATCTTCATCGCATCAGCTCACGATTTTATAATACTTTTATTTTAGTTATACCAATAATAACTCGAGAATTTGGAAGAAAAAATGAAACATATATAAATATATTTAAATTTCTCAATGAAACAACTTCCAAAACTAAATCCTTGAAATAAATAACACGCAGCTTATAAAGGCATGCAATGAACTCTGTCTAGAGTTAATTAGTGCATTCATTGCACACAAACCGGAAGACAGAAAATAATCCTGTTGCAAAATGATAAGATCAGGCGGAATACTTTCCGACGTTCAAACGTAAACGCTTTTCTGCAGCTGTGAAGTGGGCAGCCTTGTATTTGTTAAGAGTGTACGATTAATGAAGTACGGGTCGGAAATCAGGTTAAAGCCTACAAAGAAGAAGCATTTTGGTCAGTGCAAGAATGTTTAGCAGGCCACCAGCGTGATGAATAAACTCCTGAAGTTAGGAAATAAAAGAGAGGCAAGAAATCGGAAAGCTCAATGATGGCGGATCATCGCTGGGACATCTTGCTCGTGATCCCAAGGTTCACAAATCCATGTTGTCCAGACGATTTAGGCAAACATACGTATTGAAATACAACAAATAGAAGTATCCCCGTCTGACAATGAACTATAAACAGACGGGTTGACTGGGCTAATGAACACATCACCTGGAAAGAAGAATTCATGGGTATTCAGCGATTCAACCTGCACTTCCTGATGGTTGGGCATGCTACTGTCATAACCTCAGAAAAGAAGAGGAAGTATTTTCAAAGAGACAGGGAGAAGGAAAGTTTCTGACGATCTGGGATGGTTTTGGGTATGATGGGAAAGCATATCTAGCACATCCTGCAGGTCATAAGAAAGCCATGCACTCAGACCTGCTTGGAGAGCCCTTTTTACTTGTTGCAGAGAGGATTAGAACATAGAATTAGATATTTCAGCAGGACAATGCAACCATCCACACTGCCAGGTGCACAAAGAAGTGGTTTCGCTGCAAAAGTGTGCCATGGAACGGCCCGCCAATTTCCCGGACCTAAACTCTCTTCAGAATTTATGGAAAATCTTATGCAGGTTAGTTTATCGCGACGAGAAGCAATATGTCAGTGTGCAGGAATTAAAGATCTCAATATATGCATTGAATGGTCTTGAACTGTCTGTGTTGTAGAGGCTTGGAGAGGGTGTGACGGATTGTGTGATTTATGTTGTTCTAAAAAACTATTAACTTATAGGATATTAATGATAAGTGGTGTTATAATTTGGTCACAACTTATATGATAAAGTTTATATAATTTTATGTACCAAATTAAAATATATTTGCTTTCAGTTTTGCTCTTTACATGAGTTTCGTCAGTTCGTCTTATCATTTAGCAACACACCTGTTATGAACTAACCATTGTTTTGCGTACTACTTCAGTGTTGTCACAAACTTAACACATTTTATTTAGCTTGTGCAACATTCGTCGAGGCAAAACCTTAATGAAATGTTGCAATATCCAAAAGTAGTTCACTTTGGAGTCAGACCTGAGCTCAGAATGATCCGGCTTTCACGTTAATGAAATCCAACACCGTGTCTTTGAGATTCGTGCCATCTAATTAGCTACCCTCACGTTCCTACGATTTATTTCCACAGACGTCATCCCCGGATATTTATATATACGTGTCCGGATGTAGCACCTAGAAATTAAATTAAAACAAAGACAATGTAGCCTACTTCTCGGAGTTTCAACGGCATCTTACCATCCCTTTGCAGACATCGTACAAAACGAAACTTGCTTTTGACTGTAAGGGCAGACTTAATTAAAAATGGACAAGGAAACGAAAAAAGGGAATAAATATTAAACGTAACAACCTTTAATTTTTCTAAAGAATGATTTGAGTAAAATTTGAATTTTTAAAATGTTAGCTTTCCAGGTACAAGCGATACATACGAGAAGTTAATGATACACAAATGTTTATCTTATTTGGACACAAGCCACTTAATTGTGCTCGGGGATATTGAACCGGCTTAAAGGATCTGAGAGAATGAAAAGTCGCCTTTAAGGTAGGCTACCTGGAGCTAGACACTGTCGGGCTTCGAGACATGCTTGAAAATCCTAGCGTTGCTGCAACACCTTCTACACGGTGCAGGGTAGGGGCATGAAAAGACAAATTGCTCATATTTTTCGCTGGTCTTCTCTGGGAACCTTGCAAGAACAGAGCTTTCCATTCCAAATTGTATAAACACTTAAAAGGAGTACAAACACTCGAGCCAGTCCTCTTTAACGGTACGTCCCACCATTGGGACCCGCGCTGTTTGCCTAAACTCCGTCGGGATGTTGTGAACATCTTAGATATGGGAAAACATCGATCCTAGGGCATGGCGAGGAACAAATAAAAGCAGATAAGCAAGAAATAAGGAAGAGCAAAGGACGAAGGAGTTGTATAAAAAGAAAATAAAACAGAACGAAAGTATGACGCGGGAATACTAGAGAAGAGAGATAAGAAGACACGATTACACGAAGAAAATTATATTTTTAGTAAAACTTAAAATAGTTGTATTAAAATTACCTATAGCTGGTGTTAATGCGCTACATACAACAATTTCAGAGATTGTATAGAGGTCTTAAACAGTGTGAGATAGGGAATCTATGATTCACGAGAAAAATACCAGTGATTAAGACATTTAAATAAGATGATAGTAAGTCAATATTAAAGCAAAATGCGGTAAATCTTAATGGGAACGTCCTATTATTATCCGGACTCGGCAGTCTTGGAACTCACCGAGTACAAACACCTCTCATGTGCACATTTTGAGTTATCAACATGTAGGTGGCACAAAGTGAAGTTTTAAGCATTTCTAAGGTGTTCTTAATGTTATGCAATGCTCCTCTCTCAGAACGACAGAATCAGTGTCAACGTTTTCTTCCGTTAGAAAACAAACTGCAGCGACGGGCCATCTTCCTTTGAAATTGTTCACTTCAAACCATTTGTGATAGGGAAAAGCATAAATTTCCATACGCCCCCCGTAACATGACATAGGCCTTGGCTGTTGAGACAAAAGCATTGTCGTGTGACACCTCCATTTTACTGTAGGCGGAACCAACATGTCTCAGCATGCAGGGATAATGAAATTAGTATCACACATACTTTACGCAGTAAGCTAATAAAATATCGTAAAGTCAAATCTTGGAGCGAGAAAAAATATTATGACAATTGCAACTTACGACGCTTTTCTTCCTTGTTAATGCCGATAATTCTAAATTTATGGCCGCTTGTACTACAGTGTGCTCAGTGATGCTTCCCTCCGGGGCGCGGGTTTTTTCCTATGAGTGAGTCCCCACTCTTTACCGCATCATGAAGGGGGTAGCAGGCCTGTTTGTTTACTTGTTGACCTTGCTGACTGTCGCAGTCCTAGCGCAGCTGTTCCCGGTTTGTATTGTATTGTTTTTCTTAATTCGAGAATATACATAAAGTGTATTATGCCTTGTGTGTGTACAACGGCATAGTGTGTTTTTATGTACATATGTATTATCTCAGTGGTGAAAGAATCGTAGGTCCAATATTTTTTAGCATAGTTGATTCTGTTACTTATGTGAATATCATACTAACCCCCTTTTTCACATAATTAACTGACAGGGAGCGTGATCATGCATTTTTTCAACAGGACTCTGCCACTCCCAATAATTCCATGAGAACAATTCACAATGTGCTTCCACAAGAAAAAGTCATTAATAGGGATTTGTGACTCCCTCGGTCCGGTCCCCCTATTTAACAGCCTGCGATTATTATCTCTGGGGTAAATTAAAAATGAAACACTCAAACTTATAAATGAGGAATAGTTGAAGTTCTAAGTGGAGTGTGATGGGGTTGGTTTAATGCTGGTGCGCTAAAATCTTATAGTGCCTAGATAGCCCAATTTTCTAGATAGTGAAAAATGTGCTTCACTGGAATGAAACTGAAATACTTTTTTTTAATTATAAAGTAATATATTACATATAATATATAATAAGTAATATTAATTTTTTTGCCTGTAACCGAATTCCCTTAAATATTACTTTGTAGTCAGTAATGAAGGATGGTTTATTTGTATAGGAGTAGGTTAGGTTGAGATATGCACTTTAGAAATTAAGGGTAACCTTTATTTATGTTATGTTATATCAGCGGAATGGCTTCTGTAGAGTGCCATATTTTTTCAAGTTCAGAATTATGTCATGTCAGCTATAATAATGTAAGTGATAAAAAGTTAAATTTAAAAAATTCAGGTTCCTTGACTTACGCTTAAACCTGTTTGTATATAAGCTCGATCCCAAGATATTTTTCTGTGCAATACACCAATCACACTTGAAATTAATTATTGAAAATTCACCGACTTTTTTCACTGTCGGTTTCTCTATAATGCCACTAAGATACGGCGGCTTTCTACTGCATATGACAGTCACGCAAAAATATAGGGAGTACAAATGCAGAGTAATTAATAGAGCCCGGAAGTTAAGAAAAGGAATTTTCTCTCTGAGTGGATATATTTAACAGTCAGATAGAAATGAAGATGTTTCCGTACATTTGGGGTAGGTAGGAACAATTTTTATTTTTTTTTTTTTTAATATTTTGGTATCCGTTGGATATTTTAATGTTTAAAACCTTTTTTGCCTGTTTTGGATCGTTAGTAATTTTTCCGTGGTTATTGACGCATTTTAAAAAGCATATAAAAGAATTTCAATATATAGAAGTGAAAAAGCTATAAACATTAAATAGCAAGTCATCTCACAAAAATATTTATTGAGAATCTTGATATATGTTTTTTTTTTCTTTTCAAGCAGTTAAAAAATTCTTCTCGACCAATTCACTTAAGCTCTTTAAATAGCAAAACCTTTATTAGTGAAAGGAACGCACGGCTACCTCGGGCATAAAGAATACCAGGAAATAGAAAGGATGAGGGAAGTACTGTAGCTTTGAATAGTCTTGGCGAATGACCTGGACAATTCTAGGACATTTTTGTGTGGGTAGCTTGTCAGCTGCATAAATGTAATAGACAATTGCAAGCGAGAAAGATGTAAGCGGTACACCGTCCCTACAATGTGTTTAGTACGGAAGCAAGAGAGATACCAACTTGAATCCCTTATAAACGCATAATCAGAAAATAAACTTTACCAGAAACAAGTGCGCATCTTTTGCTAATTCGCCATAATTACTTTGTCTTGAATAACCTCTCCCTGATCTCCTGAAAGGTGAGTGTTCTGTTGTTACTGGTATGAGTCCTTCAGAAATAGTTTGTTTTAAAAATGCTCCAACCACTTCAGTGGAAGTAGAACGTTCTTTTTTTCATGATGAAAAATACATCTTTTTGTTACCTATAACCAAGAAAAGTAAACTTAAGTATTATAAATGTGTGGTAGAGAAATCATTAAGTATCTTTAATACCTATTTTCATAATAATGAGTGATATTACTCTCCGTTTTCATTTTTAATAAATGCGCCTTTTTGCCTACCTATTTTAACCAAAATAAATGCCTGAACTTCCTGGATCTGGTTATTAACGTGTCATATGGCGCGCTATGTCGCTTAAGTGAAATACTATTATGGTAGTTTTAGCAATTAGTTGTAATAATAATAAATAATGGCATTTACGGTTACAAAAACAATAGAATTATTCCATATTACCATAATACATCTAACGGGCGAATTACTATATTTTAAAACTATGACGACTGCGTGTTGGGCTTCTAAGACAAAATTCCGGAAGAGGGCAGACATAATTAACTGCGCTTATACGACGCCAGCCCACACTTCATGAAAGGCTCCCTTCATCTACCCCTGGCAATGACTGAAAATCACTACTACCCTTGCGCAACGTGGGATAAGCTTTCGACAGTATTATTAGTAATTGCATTGAGTGGTCACTAATTCAACTAAGAAAATATTTTATATCGTCAATAAAAATTAAAATGTATGAGCCAAAACTAATTTTAGGTAGCTCAACCTTACCGCATTAATGAACGCTTAGTCACCTTAAATGTTAAATTTGTAAAGAGAAATGATAAAGGACATCAAGGTTTTCGTTCTCTCATTTATAAAAGTTGGACTAGTTCTTGTGACAGGGTAGCGCGAACGGTTGGTCATATTGTGCTCGACTAGTACGTGAGAAATAGTAAAAATTAAGAAAAATTAGTAATTATCAGATAAGAAGCAAAACAGGGCCTGCAATCGTCAACATTTTAAATCTAAGACCATTTGATTTATTTAAAACTTTAAGAACCCTTTTTACGTGAATCTAATGCGCACCTGTTGTCCAAGTGCAGTATTCAAAATTGTGATGCTCATTAGATTCGAGTACAAATCCGTTCCATAGTTCGCCCGTAACTTCATTCGAATTTATCGTTTATTACGTCATAGTGCATTGCTACAATTCTCGACTTCGTTACATTTATTGTTGGCATATTATTGCAGAGCATTTGAATAGTGGATAGTCACGAAATGGAGGACAAACTAAGAAGAACATATTACGATGCTACTTTCTAGCGTAAAGTAATTCTTTATGCTTAAAAATGGTAAAAGAAAAACAGGAAAAGAGTTCAATGTAGCTGAGAGCAACTTTCGCTTGTGGCGGTAACAGAAATTGGCTTATTTGCAACTAAAGCAAGTAGGAAGAAATTCACTGATCCTCACCAAGACATTCTGGCATTAAAGAAAAAAGTTGTGAAATACGTACATGAAAGGGGGAAGAACGGGTAACCTGTGACTAGCCACCATAAGAAATAACTTTCTTCTATGTCAACAGTCCTGGCAACAGCAAGAGATGGACTTTGTCCTACGCGCTGCAAGATGTAACAATAGTTCTCTTAAAATTGTATGTTCTGATCGTTTTATGGAGCAAACATGCTTATCTCTTAAGACTCCGTACAACAATATGCCAAAATCTTTTTTTATGCTTCTAAGTTTCAAATTTAGGGTTAGCGTTATATTCGATGGCGCATGAGATACGCGTAAATTCGGTAATTATGTTCTATTAGAGCGTTATAGAGCTATGTTGCGCTTTCCACGTATAGCTAGGGTTTCCTCAAATAACTGGGCTGCCCTTTATCTGTGTAATGTGGTTCACAATTACCTTCTGTTTAATTATCACATTCCTGTGGTCATGTAGACTTATTCAGCCACGCACATTCTAGCATATAGTATTAAGACTAGGTACAATTGAAACATTAAAGTGACTTAAAGTAAAATTTGTTGTAAATCGAGTATGAAGCGAATGTTATTTTGCTGTTAAGTAGAGAAAGAACGTCGACAAAATGAACTTCGTGGTTTTTTAGAAGGAAGGCATCAAAACTACAGACGTTTAACTGCGGTGTGTGGTCAGGAAGCTCCTACACAGAAGACCGTTTATAGCTGGGTCAATGGGTTCGCCAGTCGCAGGGAATCTGCACACAAGAATGTGAATACTGGTCGTCCGGAAACATCGCGGTCTCCCAGGAACATTGAGGTTGTGTCAGAATCAATTTGGCCAATAGGCACATAACCTTTGATGAACTGGAATGTCAAGACAGGACTTGACCGCGCAACCTACACGCCATTATTCATCAGATCTCGCTTCGCCTTATTCGACAACATGAAGTACTCACTGCAAGGTAAAACATTCGACAACACATAGGAAGTTTAGGCAGTTGTCCACAGATGCAAATGTGTACTCCTAAACAATAGATTCTCGACACCATAATGAAGTTAGCAGGAAGGGGACATTGGTGCACTGATGTTGGTGGCAAGTGTATTCATTGCTGCATAATAAAAAAGGCGCAAACACTCTACAATTGTAAATAATTTCTGATCGCCTCTCGTGCCTTATAGATACATACTTTCTTCCAAAGAATGTATCTTGGAAGTTTCTTTAAATTTCTGACAACTCTGCTCAATTCAATTGCAATCTGAAGTGAAGCTCCATTTAAATGTACAAATCGAATTAATTCAGTCATAGCATGGCAGCCACTGCAATTGACTCGACTAATGCTGTTAAAAGACTTAAAAGTCCCTCACGCGGGACTACGTAAGCTAAATGAATTCCTTACCAAGTAAGCCACACTTAGGATTTTTATACCCGAAAATTTTCACCGATCCTCGCGATCTTGGGTTTAGGAGGCAGGTATGCTTACCACTACATCACCTGATCGACGTTAAAAAGTTAACAGAGACAGTCTCGATGACAGGAATCATGTTCCGAACTGCCGTGTTGTTACAGAAGGAAAGTTAGATAAAATACAGAAATTTACTAAGCAGGTGTCGGCAATGTATTGCCACTCAGGGGCAACATTTTCAGCGTCTCTTATGCTTATGCTTATTATCAGATTTAAATACAGTATCATTTTATGCTTCCAGTAAAAATAGAAATACTACATTTAAAGTACTAGCTTTACGTACGGCGATGTTTAGTTCCTTTTTCCGGTTGCTGCGGTTGCACTTCCCAAGTACTCCAGCGACTCACAACTCAAATAACCTCACTGTTATCTATAGTTAATGTACGTGCCAAGTTACATGAAATATGAAACTATGCAAGTTCACAAATTAATACTTTGAAAAAAAAATGATGTATGAATATGATAAGAAAAATATGCTTATGTCAATATTTTTTTTATTTGAGTTCATTATTTTTCTTGTTTTAATGCCATGTATTTCAAAAAACTAAGAATTTCGAAGTACATAAATCTAAAGAGTCTTAACATTGGACATTTTCGGAAAATTTAATATTGTAGTTGATAGAATAATTTCTATAAATATTTATGTTTTTAATTAAACATAAATTTTCAAAACAAGTCACATTTTGCTTTCCATGAAAAATAGTACGAACAAAATTATCGTTTAATTGCGCACTCTTCCTTGGCAATTTCCATCGCAGAACCCTTATCTTACCTAATTTTAGGAATTTTGCAGCCATTCTCTGCACATTCTTTAGAGAATATATTTGGTTTTTCCTATGGGGACCCCTGCAAGAATCTGCATATTCAATTTTCGGACAAACAAGAAATGTGTACGCTAACCTTTGGATACTGTCCTATTAATAATAATTATAATATTTGTATTATTATTATTAGTAGTAGTAGTAGTAGTATTAGTAGTAGTAGTAGTAGTAGTAGTGGTAGGTAGTATTAGTAGTAGTAGTAGTAGTAGTAGTAGTAGTAGTAGTAGTAGTAGTAGTAGTAGTAGTAGTAGTAGTAGTAGTAGTAGTACTAGTATTACTACTTTGTTTAACCATGCTCTTTAACACTTTAGTAATTAAGTCTCATTCAATTTCGGGAGTGAAACGACCGATAAATTTTGCTCAGAGTCCCCTTCTTTTAGGCTTGAGGTTTTTTAAGTGACGTAAATCAACGACAGGGTAACAAATGCCTCACTATCTTCCGGAGGAAGCAATACTCAGGATATTTACACCCTATAAATCCGTGACCCTAACCGGATTAAACCGATATCTTGGATCTACTAGGTACCGCGCTGCTTAAATATTCTCATAACGAAATGTAAAAGTTTCCATGCTGTATGAGCTGTAATACCTCAGATATCGAAAAGAACTTACTATATCAAACCCTCCATACCCCCATCCTGTGTATTCTGCAGCTCTGTTTGTACCGCCACCGGTGGCCGAGTTCGTTAAGGCGTGGACTCTTGAGCGGGAGGTTTGGGGTTCGATTCACATCAGGACGTCCTGCCTAACTTAGATTTTTTCCACGTTTTATTTGGTCCTCATAAATGGAAGTCCCGAGGAGGATCCCTAAATTTAGGCATGGAATTCTTCCTTCTTTAAAAAAATCCTTTTCCAATTTATAATTTCATCTCAAGTGTCTACCGCTAGTGATTCCTTAGTATTTAAAACGGGCATAAATGCCATTAAAACATCTCTCTTTGTAAACATCCGGCAGTATATAACCTTGTTGACTTTTAATATTTTTTCGAAGTCTACTGGCATGAAGACAAATATAAAGGCTTTACTTCTAGACATAACACTTTTTCTTGATACTTTTTCTATACTAGTTTAACTTGAAGCACAAAAGATTGCCACCTTTTGGCTTAAATCGTTCAAATATGCGCAAAATTGATTTAATTCTAAATTTTCTGCATCAACGAAAATGTTGCATATAGAATTATGTTAAGAAAAATATTAGCATGAATATTATCGATAATTCAGAATTTTATTTTGAGGGATTTGAGAACTATGCCACTATAAAAAAGAAAATATAATAATTTCAGAAACTTCTGCATGAAAAATATCGGACTTAGGGAAGTAACATTTCACATAGCATTCGCATTTAGAAGTTGTAATATTATAAAAACATATTCAGTTCAAAATGTCCGTTCAGTTTCACATGGATTCGCCCATTCAGGAGGGTTGAAAGAGTATGTACGGTTGACAGTGTGGCATGTAATGCATCTTGTTAATAACATTCACGTCAGTAACACAGAGAAACTCGTTATCAAGCCCGGAACCAACAGCTGCAGCAGGTCTACAGAGGTACGATCACACGGGCTGTCACAAACGTATTGAGATTAGTTCTGAAGTTGCCAAGCAACGCTAATGGTCATCCAGTTGTAGCAGTGGCCTTCCCTGTTCACTCTGTTTGATGTGTTAAATTTATACTGTGCAGCGGTTGGCATAGCAACAGAATTTTTGCTATACCAACATAGCACACAAGTTGTGTATTTGTTTCGAGTTGGCGTGAAAAGGTGGTTGAAGATGGCCACAAGATGGACATGAAAGAAGTTGCAAAATACTTTCTCATGTTTACGTATCTTCCATAGGAATCTTTTTGACGATGTGCATGCAGTTTCATAGCTCGTTTGCAAGACAGCCTCTCCAATGCTAATATTGTAATTGCTGGGTAGCTATTTATATTTTGGGATTCTACTGTAGAAGGTCATAACTCATATCACTATTTATTTCTTTTCGAAATAGTCTCTCCAACTATCAATACAAAGTTACATCTTCCGGAACCAATCAATGAAGCAGCCAAGCTCTAGCACCAACCGCCTCTTCGTAGGAAGGAATACTCTCGAATGGTTCTTCAGTTTTTCTTTAACAATTGGAAGCAAAAAAAGGCACACAGAGAGCCAGATATGAACTGTGCTGTAGGTAGTTTACCATTGTCACTCTCGATTCTAACAAAAATTCAAATTGTTTACCAAACAGCATGCGAGGCAACAATCCTCATTTTCTGTTAGTGTTCTCAAGTTCATGCGTATTTGTTCTTGAAGAGGAATGGCTGCAATATGGTCACTTGCTGAGAAGAAACGAGAACCATTTTCCGGCTTGTACTTTATTGGGAAATCATTTGGAAAGACTCTAATCACCGACTGTCACTTTGACCACATTTGTAAATCCAGATTTTGTCACTCATGATCATTTCCTGCCACCATTCAATTTTACTGTCTTTTGTTCTTCTGTGAAGTTGTGAGGTGACAAAGGACAACAAACCTTCCTCACATGAAGATATTTGTGCAAGATTTTGAACCCTGCGGTTAATGTATGCTTAACTACTGCTCTATCTCTTTGTGAGAAATCGCGGATGGTTCTTTGCTTCTACACGAGCACTGTTTTCATCTGGGACTATTATATCCCCATGTTCGTATTTCAAGACTATTTTTCTCCGTCTGATATCTGCAAACAAAGTAAACACTTTTGTATGTAAAGGAGCATAGTCCGAAACATACATTTTCTAAATTTTCCAGGTATTCCTGTTGGCTCAGGTCGTGCTTATAATGTACCCATAATTGTAAAAATTTGCATTAAAATATTCTCTATCTTTAAATATCAGACAGCAACTGCACTACCACAATGAACATTTTGCTGCAGTTGCAACAGTGGATACCGCATGCTAGCATCCGCTATGACCGCTGATTAAGACACTCTTTACAGTGCTATATCAACAGGGAACTTACATTACTCAAAAACTCCTTCAAATCCAGAAAATTAAATAGCAAACTTCGTTGCGAAATGCATTTCGTAGTTGCCAGTTTATTGGTTATAATTTACAATAATAACCTTAATTAATAAACGTAACATTAATATTTCAAACTAAGTAGGCATTTTTAATACACGAGGAATGTTCTAAAAATTCCCTGCATGACTCAGAGATGTTTTGAAGATGGCAATATTACTCTAATAGTCGTTAAGTATAACCCTTTAGATGGCGCGCTGTGAAGTTCAAGACGGTAAGTTTAGGCACTTGTTTGTGACGATAATGTAAACAAATTAGTGTTAATATTTTCTACAAAATAGTTAAAACTAAATACGAGCTGTGAAAAAGTACTCGTTTTGAAGAGTTTAACCCTAAAAGAAATACAAAATAGTTAAAACTAAATACGAGCTGTGAAAAAGTACTCGTTTTGAAGAGTTTAACCCTAAAAGAAATACAAAAGGATTTAGATTCCACATTAAGGAGTCTTTTCCTTCATTTTTGACGATTAAAAAGTGAATTTAGGCGTGGTTGTACATCCATTTAAGATGAACGCTCAGAGCGTCCCAAAACTGCTACGACCGACTAGATTGTGACAAAAATTCACATTGCCACACTCAATGATCGCTGATTGAATGTGCGCGAGCTGACATTGAAAATACATAGGCGATATTCACTACATGTTACACTAAGTTTAGGATATGAGAAAACATTCATCTAGATGGGTTTGTTAACAATGAACCAAAAACGCATTGGAATGAACATTTCCCAAGCATTTAGATTTGTTTAAACAAAATTCCAGTGAGTTTTGCAGACGTTTCATAACAGTAGATGAAACATAGATTCATCACTACACACCAGAGACGAAGGAGCAGACCAAACAGTGGCTGACAAGTGAAAGTGCACCAATGAAAGCAAAAATGGTTTCATCTGCAGGTAAAATCTAGGCTACACTTTTCTAGGAATTTCGTATGGTACTCGTAGACTATCTCCAGAATGGAAGAACCGTCACCGGAGCGTATTACGCTTCACTATTGGACCAACTGGAGAATGCTATTCAGGTTAAAAGCTTCAAAAGAAAGTTATCTTTCATCACGATAATGCACCTTCACACATGTCTGATATTGTTGATGCAAAGCTGCATGAACTTCGCTTCCCAGTGCTTCCACATCCGCCACATTCGCCGGATTTGGCTCCCAAAGATTACTTTTTGTTCCCAAACCTGCAAAATGACTGGGTAGACGAAGATTCACAGCAAATGATGAGGTTGAAGCTGAGATACAATTGGAACAATCGTTACATAAGGCATTAAAAGGATTAAATAAATTGATTTATTAGGCGACTATGTTGAAAAATATTTAAAAATCTCTTAAATATGAGCTTTTAGAACGCCCCATGTTCAAGTACCTATTATATGCTTTATCTTGAGGTGTCACATTTTTCATCGGGCTGTAAAATGTGACAAGTAGCGGACTGTAGATGCTCGATCTTTGGAGGGTGTGTGAGGGTAAGAATCTAGCGGAGATTTGTCGGAAAATGCAGATGTAATATGGGGACATGTAGTGTTGCTTCAGTAGATTTATGGGTGGCAAAGTATGAGGTCTGTGCCATAAAGAGTGATTAAATTATATCGCAACATTATTCAAGTACCCCCTAATGCACCATAACACAAGCATTTCCACTGGCTTTTGATTGATTTGTTTTATTTACGGACGCTCTTTAACATCTCAGAATTCAGGGCGTGAAATGGTTGACAAATTTTGCTCAGAGGTCTCTTCTTTCAGGCTTGAGGTTCTTGATTATGCCGTAAATCTACGACAGTGGACCCGCCTTTATTTCACTTCCGAAGGAAGCCATCTTAGGATTTTTACGCCCGAAAAGATCTCCACGGGGTCAATGTAGCAGCGCCTTATGATTGTCATAGCTTCTGAAAGTTGTATCAGGAGGAATGGCCACAAGTTCATACGAATGCGCTAGCAGTGAAAAAAAATGTGCTTTTAATTTTTCTTGTTTTGAGTGTTTATTCAAAGCCCTTGTAAAAGTACGTTACTGGTTTTGTTGTTTATTTGAGCATTAGCGGCGACTCGCTGTCTAAGCTATACGAAGTGTGTTCGTATCCTTCAGACAGGCAGAAGCGAAAGGAGTACGTCACCTGCCAGTCACCTCCATTTAGAGTCGCACGTGGCTCAAACCATACTAGGAGAAGCCAGTCTTCAAGATTGACTTTGCAGGTAGCAGCTTGTAGTTAGTTTGAGGGAGATTAATCAGTGAGTTCTTGTGCGTTTCCAGTGATTTAATTGTGCGTAAAAAGTGTGATAATTGTTCTTCATTAGCTATGGATTCCTGCAGAGAAATGCTAAGGCGATTCGCAAGCAAATGTCCTAGCAATCATGTTCTAGGTAGAGAAACTGTTCGCTAATTTGTTAAAAATAACTGCAGACTATCTCTCAATGGCAAGAAAGGTGTTTAGAACCGCCCTGCTCTTACAGAAGAAAAGTAATATGAAATACAGGAATTTGCTACGCGATGCTGGCAATGTATTGCCGCCGAGGAGTACCATTTTAACAACCCAGAAGGACAAGGCGATAGAGGTCGACTATAGTGTAGAATGTTATGAAATAAATTGCCCTTGAAAAAGGTCATTGTGCCTAAATCTTAAAGTAGATGAAGTTTTGAGCGAGTGCTTACTTCGTATTGGTATCCTAAATTATATTGAGAGGGGAACAAATTAAATTTCACATTCACTGACACAATTTTTCAAGAAGCTCAATTGATGCCTTTGCCATATCGTGAATTATACAACACTCAAAAGACTCCAAATAGAAATTCATTAGAATTCGAAACCAAGCAATTTATTTCATGAAATTCTGCCTAAACATTGAGCTGAAAATAATAAACGGCATATCACAAACATTTAACTCTGGTTACAATTTTAAAATATTTGTTTTAATTTCTGACAATTCTCTATCGCGTGTTATGACTTGTCAATGGTGGAAAGTCAAACCTGTGGCAATATCTCTGTCGCCCAGCAAGTAATCATTTCGAAGGTTTCGCTATGTTTCAGTATTTCTGGAGGATTAGCGTCGATGGTTGTGTGACAGCGCACGTGGGTTCTGGAGCGTGAAGAATGGAGGAGGCATGGTCCAGTGCTCATATCCAGAGAGACAACATATGACTGATGAAACTCCTACTTCGAGGATATTAGACAATAAGAACGGCGTGGGAATGTCAATGTGCTTGTATGTCGGATGGCTTCGGTTCTACTCCCACTTTTGCGATTTTCTACATAAAATGGGAATGCTTTTTTTTTCCCTCCCTACTCAGCTCAGCTTCTGCATTCCTTTCTAAAAGGCAAACCTATTAATTGAAATTAATGCAACTCTCCCGTTAAAGAACTAAATCAATGTCAGGATGGATAGCTAATTAGCCCAGAGACAGTATTTTAAAGGAAGTGATTCGACCCAGCAGTTACTAGAAATCCAATACTCTTTTGGTAAAACCTTTTCCATGTCTCTTGTGTATGATTAGGCTTTAGTATCTCAAAAGACAGTTATCTACGTGAAGGTCATGTGATGATAGATAGTATTTCGGTGATAATATGAACGCTGATCAATTAAGAATGACCATACACTTTTTACAGGCTAAAATGAAACTTGATAATACCTGGTCACTTCTGGTTTCGGCCTTGAAAGGTGTGCAAGTTGAGACATGTTCAGTTCCACTACAGCAAAATGGAGGTGACGTGCGAAGAACACCCTTGTGGTTCCGAAAGTCTGCTTTCATCTCACAAATCTTCAGTGTTACAGGAGACCTATGCAATGTTTGTTCTTCCCTATAGTCGAAGATTGTTTAAACTGTTTAAAGAGAGGAGGCAATCCATTTCAAATAAAGTTGAACCCACGCTCCAGTTTGTGCTCAAACGGAGGAAATCATTAACAGCGCTGATGTTATTGTGAGAGAGGATAGTGGAATAGCTTAAAAACACTTTAAGGACTGCTGCTTCCCGAACAAAAGGGCGTAGCATGAAGGTTTGCATACACTTGAAGTTGATGTTACAGGAAAATTCCCAGTTTCTTTCAAAGGTAATCACTGCTGATGAAACTTGACTGTATCATTTCGATCCTGGGAGAAGACAGCAAAGCTGTGTATGTGGAGATTTCTATCACCACATACACACAAAAACAAAAAAGGTGCTACTGCTGACAAAGCTATAGCCATCTCATTTTTCGATATTCAAGGAATGGTTTACCAGCATGTCGTACCTGCATACACAATGGGCAACACTACATAGATGCCCTCACAACTTTTTGTTGATTTGGTTTATTTAAGGGACGCTCTTTAACATGTCAGCGTCCCATTCAACTCAGGGCGTGAAACGGCCGACAAATTTTGCTCAGAGGCCTCTTCTTTCAGGCTTGAGGTTCTTTATCGTGCCATAAATGTACGACACGGGACCCACGGCTTTACTTCCCTTCCGAAGGAAGTCATAGTTATGATTTTTACGCCCGAAAATCCCATTGATCCGGGCCGGGATTGAGCCCGCGATCTTTAGGCTTAGGAAAAAAGTATCCTAATAACTTAGCTAGGTAATATCACACGCAGAAGGCCACATATTCATACAGCAAGCCACACGCCTTACACGATAATGTTGAGTGTCCCACATCCTCCCTATAGTCCAGATTTACCCCATGTGACTTTTTCCTTTTTCCCCAAATTAAAGAAATGCCCTCGTTGGATGAATTTTTCATCATCATAAGCGGTGATGAAGGCAACGGAGGCAATTCTGAATGACCTGTCACAATATTATTTCCAGCATGTCTTTAAAGACTGACAGAAGTGCTGGCACAGAAGCATTGCATCCAACAGGTTCTACTTTGAGAAATACCATCAAAATAAACGGGCGAATAAAGGTAAGCTTTAAAAAAAAAAAGCGCAATAATGATCGTTCGTTATAGACAGCTCTCGTATAATAAATATGTTTCAAGTTATGGACATTTAAAGTAATCAGCTATTAAACTAACATCAGCAAATGACAGAATTACGGCTACAAACACATGATTAGAGAATCACAGGTGAATCCCTCCCTGACAAAACTCAGCAGAATTATTGATACTGGAGGCTAGTACTATGTGGGAGATGCAAAACACACCGCTCTTCAGTCAATTGGATGTACGAGGGCTAGTTTTTTTTTTTTTTTTTTTTTTTTTTTTTTTTCCTCCGATCGCTCTGGCAAGTAACCAGACAGCATGAGGCGGATCTGCGTACTGTGTTACTGCGCTACTACTCCACCATAACGTCCGCCAAGATCAAGTTCAATATATCAGTTTGAGCTGAGCTGCAGGAACTTCAACATGATTGACTCTCCCGCCAAGTGCGGGAGCGTTGTTCGTTTTCTACAGGCAGAAGGGAACAGTACAGCAGAAATTCATTGCAAAATGAGCTTAATTTATGGTGCCAACTGTATGAGGGAGGGTGTGAATGATGTAAGAAATTTAAAGAGGGCCGTACCGAAGTTCATGAAGCTGGACAAGCACGCAGGTCTGTCGCTAGTGAAGATCTTGTTCAGCGAGTTGATCAAGTGGTTCGAGAGGGACGCAGGTTTACCATCAGTGAGTTGTCTGTAGAATTTAAAGGTCTTGTTACAGAACACCTAGGCTATGGAAAACTTTGGCACGCTGGGTTCTCAAAAAACTCTCTGAGGACCACAAAGCACGGCGCATTGCATAAGCCTCATCATTTCTCATACGTTACGCTGATGATGGGGAAGAGTTTTTGATCGCCGTTTTGACAGGGGGTGAAACGTGGATTCATTACGACAATCCAGAATCAAAAGAACAATCCAAACAATGGATACAGGTGTAATTCCCGAACAAACCCGGAAAAAAGTTCCAGCAACAAGAAGACCATGACTATTGTTTTCTGTAATCAGAAAGGCGTGTTGCTCATGGAGTTTATGGGGCCAGGGACTACGATCAATGCACACATGTACTGTCAGACGTTGTGTCGCCTGCGGAGAGCCATTCAAAACAAAAGAAGTATGCTGTTGTCTGGAATTGTTTTGATTCATGACAATGCAAAACCTCATATTGCTGCGGTAACCCAATAGTTGCTTACTCAGTTTCATTGGGAAGTGTTCCATCACCCGGCATACAGCCCAGCTCTAGCACCGAGTGATTCATCTTTTTCGGCAGCTGAAGAAAGGTTTAGGAGGACAGCACTTCCGCACCAACAGAGAACTTCAAGACGCCGTGAAGACCGATCTCCATACGCCGGTGGCAACCTTCTATGAAAAGGGTATTGGAAAGCTCGTCAATCGACATGACAAATCTCTTAATCTTCACGGTGACTATGTAGAAAAGTAAATGTGACTGTACTTGACTCCTGGTAAAACCATTTTGTGATTGACATTTGTCTTGGAGGTTGAAAAAAAAAAAAACCCTCTTACTTTGCCAATATTTTACTGTAACGTATAAAATATTTTGGAAATTGGGCGGTAGGAACCACAAGTTATAAAGTTGAATTGCAGTCGTTCAACTCTGCGTGATGGCACTTTGGCTTTTACATGTCTATGCTCTCTCTTGGGCATTTGTTCTCATGGTTGTTCCAATGCTTCAGTGTCTTGTTCAACTAGTACATCTCCTATAATTATGGATGCCACTCTAGGCCTAGGCTAATACTGAAAAATATTTTGTAATAAATTCATGACGGTCTCCTGCTAAAACTCTTGCCTTAATTATGCTTTGCTTTCATTCAACAGCCTTTGTACTTTCATAATTTCATTGCACATTTAGAATAATCAGGGAAAGCAAAAACAGCATTATTAGATACTGTAATATTTTACCGTGCGGGGTGCATAACCGATACAGCATTAGACTCGCATTCGGGAGGTCCCGAGTTCAAATCTCTTCGAGACGGTCATCATGTATTATTTCCTCTCCTTCTGATAACTTAGGGGAGTCGGTCATGGTGGTGTAGTAGTAACCATACTTGTCTCCAAAGCCCGAGATCGCGGGTTCGATCCCGGCCAGGACCGATGGACTTTTTCCCGCGTATGGCTTCCTTTGGAAGATAAGTAAAACCGTGGGTCCCGTGTCGCAGATTTGCGGCATGTAAAAGAACCTCAAGCCTGAAAGAAGAGGCCACTGATCAAAATTTACCGTCCGTATCACGCCCTGAATTGAATGGGACGCTGATGACCTGAGATGTTAAAGAGCGAAGGAAATAAACCAAATAAAATAAGATAAAAACATTAGGCGAATGCTGGAACGGGTTTTTTGCTTTCCCATTTCATCTTATTTCATTCCGTTGGTTCTGTTACACGGTCAAAAGTGCCAAGTGAAGTGGACTGGTGCTTGGCGCAACGTGACGGTGGGTTGCACTTTTGAATGGTTTCTGAGGGCATTGAACTCTTTAGGCCAGTTTCGGAGTGTTCTATTTGGAAACAATGTTAGGGGTCCCATCTACAACTATGCTTCACCTTACCCCATTCTCATATTTTGTTGTGAGCTTTTTAATAAAGTTACTTTAATTGCAACAGGATGTGAACACCTGATTATTTTGGTTAAAATAGGCAGGCAAAAAGACACTTAAAATACTGAAAATAAGCAATGCTATATTAAAATAGGTATTTATTAAAAGTGAAAACAGAGACTAATATCACCCATTATTAATGAAAACAGTTAAAAAGATACTTAATCATTTTATCACATATTTAAGTACTAGCTTACTTTTTTGGGTATAAGTAACAACAAAATGATTTTTACGGTAACCACCGTCATAGTCAGCCGCTTGTCAGAGAGAACATTTTTTCATCATGGAAAAAGAACTTCTACTTCCACTGCAGTAACCGGAGCATATTTAAAACAAATTCGGAAGTACTCATACCAGTTACAACAGAACGTTCACCTTTCAGGGCATCGTCGAAATGTTAATTAAGACAACGTAAAGTCGTTTTGAATAGTCCTGGCGAATGAGCAAAATATGCGTAGTGGTTTATGTTCTGTTTATGCGTTTATAGGGGAATCAGGTTAGTATTTCTCTTACTTCCGTAATGAACACATTGCAGGGACGGTTTATTACACAGCTGTAGCGCTCTCATCTTTTTCTCTTGCAATTGTTTGCTGCATTTATGCAGCTGAAAATGTATCCCCAATAAAATTTCCTAGAATTGTTTCGCGCAGATCGATACATCATTTGCCAGGACTATTCAAAACTACAGTATTTCTCTCATCCTCTCTATTTCATTTCCTGGTATTCGTGTGTCCGAGTTAACCGTGCGTTCCTTTCACAAATGAAATTCTGCTATTTAAAGAGCTTAAGTGAATGGACCGAGTAGATTGCTTGAAAAGAAATAAATGTATGACAAAATTTGCAATAAATATTTTTGTGAGGTGAACATGACATTTAATTTTATAACTTTTTCATTTCGATATATTGAAATTAATTATGTGCTGTTTAAAATGGGTAAATATTCTCAGAAAAAATTCTTAACGATCCAAAACAGGCAAAACAAAAACATTCTGCCGACCCTAAATGTACGGAAACATGTTCACTTCTATCTGACTGTTAAATATATCCACCCAGATAGAAAGGGCATTTTGCCTAACTTCCGGGCTCTGGTTATGCTTTAATTGGGATAAAAAAAAAAACTGAAATCCATTTCACTATGAACCCTTAAAACAAAATTTATATAATTTTATTCCTGGCACCAGTCAATTAATGAGACTCCTTATTAAATCTAAATAAAATGATTGAAACTTTGTATGTTTTACTATAAAATGATAAAATTGTTAATTCGTTTTGTGTCATTCTGTAAAGCGCCTTTGAAACTTTATTAATAATTCGGTAACACTTTCAGACTAGCAAATTTAATACAATTAGGTGTTAACACAACTATTATACTCATTCGGTCTGGTACTTAGGGACAAATAGTTATTTATAACTATAGATGAAATATTTTAAACGTAAAAATGATGTAATGGTGAGTTTTTATTTACTAAATATAATACTAACCACGCCATTGTTTGTATCAAATGTGTATCGCTGTTAAAGCACTGAAATAATAATATTAAGCATGTTTAATTCTTCAGATAGAGAGCAACACAGCTAAATAGTTCATCTTAACCCATAAACATTTAACAAGCACTACTCCTTGGGTTGGAAAATATAAAGAACCGCCGGGTGAACCTCTCCATTAGACTGGCAAGCCTTAGGCGCGTGTCCGGCGATGGGCAGAGGGGTGGAGAAGCCGGAACAAACACTTCCTAATAAGCTGTGTGTTCCCTCGTGACAGATGTGTCGGTAATGGCACAAGGTCATACAACGTGTGGGGCGGTAGTGCTTTCCCATCAAGTTGTCATGGGAACGCTTCTATCTTCAGTCGTTTAGCAATAAAAACAGTTGAACGAAGGGTCTCTGCATTTGCTACTACAAACGCAAACAGTAGCAGTCAATTGAAGAGAGAAAGAGAGAGAGAAAGAAAGAAAAAAGAAAGAAAAAAAAAACGGACTAAATAAAGGTAATTTTACATGCTCTATAGGAAGTACCTACTACATTGAAATACCGGAAGTAATATCCATGAGAGCACAACCAAATATGCTAGGCTTCAGCACCTAGCTCGGATAAAACCGCCCCCAAAAGATATCCTACCAGTGGGTGAAGCATCCAGTAAGGCTGAGTATCTCAAAAATTAGTATAATGATTACTATATATTAATGTTTCTTGGCGAATTGAAATACTTTATCTGTACTAGTGCGACGTCTGCGATGTAGATAGCCGATCACCGTTAATGTGATAGAAGGGAGAAGTGAAGAGGTGTCTTTTTAATTGAGTTTTCGTTATTGTGTAGCTTGGACTTGGTCTCAGTCATTTGATTATGTCTGCCCTTTTCTGTGATTTTGTAGAAGGACCGAGATGGAGACGATATCAATTTAAAATACAGTACTTTGCTGTTTAATGATATATTGTGATAATATGTAAATGCATTTGCTATAATCAATTCCTTTTAAAACTAAATTCTAACTCCCCAATTGTATTTTAGTGCACGATAGGCCCGTAACTCTTTACGCATGTGTAGAACTGTATTTTCCCTCTATTTTTATGTAATTTATATATTGCAGCGGAACGGGGTAGTACCTTACTAGGATTACATTCGGTACTTCAACCTTGCTTAACGGCTGGCTATTTACACCTATGTCCTCAGTAAGAGGAAGGGATGTGAAAATGGGAGGAAATACAGAAGGCTAAAATCCACAAGTGAGGCAGTGACATAGACATGGTCCTCTCCAGATAGAACATCTAGATGCAGGCGGAGGCTCCCCTATTTCTAAGGTGTTCCATCTCCTCAGAAGGGTCATTTCCTTAACAGACGCTGGAGTCATCGTCACACAGTACCAACACAACTCGCCACGTAACAGAAGCAATGAACGAAATCAAATGACCTGCCGTGGCAACGAGAGACAGAAGTTCGGCAAACCTTGGTTATAGGAGATGAAACTATGGTTCTCTACTATGATCTCTTGTCCAAAAGAGAATCAATGGAGTGGCGTAAACCTGGCAAAGCACCGCCTCTAAAGGCCAAGATTACTCAGTCAACTAAGAAGATCATGGCCACAATCTTTTGAAAGAATACTCCTCATTGACTCAAGGAGAGGAACAGCATAGTAAATGGGGAGTATTATGCTGGCCTACTGCACAGACTACGTGCTTCCATTAAAGAGAAAAGACGAGGAAAGCTGAGTGGTGGTGTGCGCCTTCTTCACGATAACGTGTCTGTGCACACAGCTCTTGTTGCAAAGGAAGCTGTGAAGAAATGTGCCTTCAAGGAGATCGACCATCCACCCTACATCCCAGCTCTAGCTCCCAGCGACTATTTCCTCTTCTAAAAACTCAAAAAGACCTTCGAGGAAGGAAATTTAAGTGTGACGAAGAAGTGATGGATGCTGTTTATGCCCATTTTGCAGACAAGACTTCAGACTATTTGAGGGAGGGGGCGGATTGAAATGTTAATTCAAAGATGTGGGAAGTGTATTGCAATAAATGGTAACTATATTGAAAAGTGAATTGTAGTTTTTTTTCTTAACCCTACATAGAAAATAGTTAGGCCGGAAACTTATGGTCCTACCCTCATGTATATGTGTATGTGTTAACAATCTAGCAGCTGTAATTTTTGCTTTTTATCAATAAAACTCGGTACATAACGATCAATTAACAGAAAATTCACTGAATTCGTTAACCTGCAAAATTGGACCATTGAGAGCATAGGTTAACCCAAAGCAAATATTTAAAAATTGCCCTAGCGGCCACAATTTTTGTTTTTTCTTAACGAAACTCGTTATATGCTATTTAAATAAAAAAAAACAATTTACGAAAATGAGCGATATCAACCTATTATTAGGGGATTTATCTGAAACTCAATATTCTAAAATTGCTCCAGCGACAGCGTTTTTTTTTCCGCAACGAAACTCTATATAACTAGACAATTTCAATAAAATGAAAAACATAATTTATGAAAATTGGGGAAATTGGACCATTAGGAGTGGGCGCATAACCGGAAACCATAATTGAAAAAATGGGATTAACCTAAAGCGAAAATTTAGAACTCACTCTAGCGGCCGCAATTTTTTCTCCTAACTCTGTGTATGTCGCTGAAACACAATCACATAAAATAAGAGAAACAGTCCCAAACTGAACGCCTTCCACCATAAATTAAAGTTAATGCTTGAGAGCACGCTTTGCTTTAAAGGTGTCTAATATTGAAATTCTCTAGCGGTCCTTTGAGTCAGCGGTGGTGCATTTCCCAATTGAGTTAAACGTATTGCTATCTATAGAGTTTTCGGTGTGTGAGCGAAAAAAGGGGTCATTTTCAGAATACCTTGTTTTGGAATACACGAGAGAACATGTGGATAGCAGACTAAAAAGCAGTAACATATGGTGTTATGCAATTGAAACCTTGTAACAATATTTATGGCAGGTATCTATTGTGGCCGTACAGAATATCTTTTCATTTCAAGTTGCAAAGCCAGTTACAATTGTTTAAGTTCTTACATTATATAAACATTCAGTTTTATAGGTGTTAAAATGAGCTACGCGGGAATTTTTAGACTATAGATAATATAAGGGATAAATCATAAATCATTGGAACTTTTTTCCTCGCGAACAAGGGACAACACAAACTCTGAGATATAAGACTGAAAGTGTATAGATGTGCTTTTGAATGCAGCCAACAGATGGTGTATGTGAACAGAGCTGCTGTCTATGCATGCCCTGAAGTTTACTTAGTGCGCGACAGTGGTCAGGATTGGAGGTCACGAAGAGTAAACAACGTGCGTGTGTGAAAATAGCATTTCCCCGCGACAGGAATTGACGAGATTGCCACACAAAGCTATAGGAAGCACTAGGTGCACATGCCCTCCCTATCCAACAGTGGCGAGGTAGACATAGGCCTTCATACGCGGCAGAATTTCATCTGCCGATCTGCCGCGCAGTGGGCGTCCTGTGTCCGTAAACAAGGATGTACGGGTGATGGTGGAAGAGTGCTTACTCGATGATAGGCGCTGAACACTGGTGGAAGAATTAGAAGAAAAAACAAAAATAATTAATATTTCGCATTTTACGGGAGGACCTGAACATGCGAAAATATGAGCAAAGTTGGTACACAAAAATTAAGTGAGGTACAGAAAGTGGACTTGCTACGGAATATGTCGCATCAACCTGGCGAGATATCATGAAGAAGGGAATGCTATGTTGGATCGCATCATTGCAATTGATGAAAAGTGGGCAAGGGCGCATGAAACACAACCCAAACGCCAGTCCAGTGAATGGCGTCACCTTGGGTCACCATGCAAACACAAAGTCAGTCAAACTCCTTCACCAACAAAAGCCATAATCGTGTTGACGTATGACAATCAAGGTGTGCTTGTGTATTATTCAAGGAGTGCCTGAGGGGATCGCTGTGAATGCCCAGTATTAAAGATCTTTTTTGGTGTCCCAACTGAGGCACACCAAACATCCTTTTGAACAACGCCATTATTCTCCACATAACGCGACAGATCACACAGTCGACAGTGTCCATAGGGATGGGATGTTCTTTCACACCCGCCATAATTGCCATCTCAGTCTTTGAGATTATGACCTCATCCCTTAAGTGAAGCAATCATTGCATGGGAAAGCTAACAAAGCGGGCATTTTGACAGCATTTAGACGCGAAGTGGCTTACGTTAGCATTCACATGAAGCAGACGGTATTCGGCGCCTTCCCCTCGCCGGCAACGGGCCGTCGATGTACTTAGAGATTACTTCAAAGGCTGATAAATATCCTGGATTTTCTGGGAGACCCGTCTTGTCACGGATTTTCAATCTTGTCTAAGTAGTTCCCTGCGACTTTTGCTCATGCCATAATAAAACAAAGTTGTCCGATTGCATATGTTTTGCTTTTTCGTTTAAAATAAATAAAACATTTAATCATAAGTCAATTATCTCATTAATTCACAATAAGTAAAAAGCAAATTTAACTATTTTTTTTTCATTACATCTTGCTGGAGCATCTAGAAGTATATGAGCGAGAGCGGCCTACATCCAGCCTACTGTTGGTGACACCTCTCAGCAGTAAATGTCATCTACTTTCAATCGTATATTTTACTTTTTTCATGCTGTTCCTTGTTCGCGAGAAAAACTATAGTTGCCATGACTTATGCCTCGTATCTTTACAAATAAATTAACAGGAGAGTTATTAATCTAGAACATGTGTTTTTAATGCTATTTTAATTGAGTTGTGATTTATTAAACGTTCTCCTAATTCTCATTATCTGTCAATTATTTTTTCAGTAATATCCAGGTATATTATGTAAAAACTAAATAATAAATTCTATATTTTCTATATATAATTGGTAAAATATAAGCACACAGCTTTCTTAGCAGATAAAAGTGACTAAAGGCGGTAAGCGTTGATGCTAAGTGATATTGCGGCAGAGCACTAAAGATGGCGCGCTAGTTTAGGGGAGTTCAGGATGTCACTTCTGCACATTTAGCCCCCCATTCACAAGTTTGACTTGTACAATTATATTGGTAGACCGAAGTGTCACAGAGACCAACTTGCAAGTTGTTGGAAGGAAGGAACATAGGAATCTAATCATCTTACTGTCTCCCCTTGAGGAAGAAACATGCGCACTATGGACAACCGCAGCTCTCCCACAGGAGTGGGCGGCGGTTGGGGGAGCCTACCGTGTGGCTTTGTCGGAAAACTAGCGGGTTGGGCGATCTGGTGGTTTTTCAGGCACCGTTTACAGCTAGATAATACTTTAGAGGGAAGTATTTAAAGCGTTTAATGTCTTAAGCCGCTACTACACGTCTTTGAAACGATAACCGGGTGAATGGGGAAAGTTCAGAACCTAAGGTCGTCGTATGGAGATTAAAGAGAAAAAAAAAGGGGGGAGGAGAGGAAAAAGGAAAAGAGAAAAACCAGAAAAGCTCAGTCAGGCGTTTATTTCACGAGTACCCGGGCCATATGATTTATGAGAATAATTATAGTATCACATACGATATTTTGATACTTTTTGTTTATGTTTATCCACTCTACGAGCAAAGACTGCTCGAGCGTTTTAAAACAAAAAACGGAATTTTTGGTGCAACAGGACTTAGCAGTACTTTAAGGAATTTTGAGTCCAATACTTTTATTACATTTTAAACTTAATATAACGCACCATTCATTGAAAAAAACCATAATTTGATTGGCGGCTAAACTTTATTACAATAAAAGGTGACTTGTGACCTCGAACAGCTAATATAGATAAATCAACTGCAGCACGACCGGTCTTTATAAAATTGTCTATATCGCTCCAGGTTCAAGTTTTTATTTTATTTTCCGGAAACTAATAAATATAATACTTGATTGAATTGTATAACCAATTATTTACAGTTTTTAATGTAACTACAATTTTAAATTAATTTTTCTGTCAATTTAAAGAGTATAACAATGAATAATTTGAATGCTTGCAAATGGTGCGATACAGACAAATAGTTCCTTAAACCGCACTAGAGGTTGCCAAAATTACACCTTAAAAAAATTAACAGAAGTCTGTGTGTTCTAACGTCCTTAAAGTGTTTTAGGTTACATTAAAACGCACAGTTTATGTCGAAATTAATTTAAATATTAATGAAATTTATATATAAACGAATGTGAAACAGTTTCTTTTCGTCGCGGTTACATCGGTTAAACATCGCAGACGACGATAACCTGTGAGATCCGATTCTGCTGTTTCGCGTTCACGGAGCCGCGGGAAAAGGACAGGAACTGCTATAATAACAACTCAGCCGCATTCATCGGTCGTTGTATTTATTATCACCATTCTGGTAGGCTGCTCAGGTCGCCGACATTAACTGAATATGCGAAGTCACTCCCTGAGATTCTTAAAGTTCAAGAATGTGCAGACATTTACGTTGAAGTGCACCTGACGTTAGGAATAAATGCTATGAGAATTACTCTCGATGTATGTTTTTATAGTCTGCTTACGTAAAGTGAGGGGATTGATTTCCACGCTGCGTGAAGTGCCTTATTCTGCTCGACTTGGAATCTGGAACCGCTTGAACAAACTGCTGCAACTGCCTAACTAATAACTGCTTGTGATTGAAATATTTGATCTCATCTACCGCCTCAACTGAGGTCACTACATGCGTCGCTGAAGTCTGGAGAATGCCCATACTGAAGGCCTGAAATGTATACTTATGAATGCCTGCCCCACGAGGAAGTTTTCTGCTTTTATATCAACTTCAAAAGTGTCACCACGTGTTCCATGACGCGCTACGGGGCTTCGTAACTTAACTCATGGACTCCTATCGTTTGAAATTCGAGGTTCTGATTTGTGAGTCAAAGATCTTTCCACAGCGCACCAACTCAGCACTTTAAAATACTGACTTCTAATAGGTGAACTTCTGACTGCATGTCCGTGACATACTAAGAAAAAAACATCTACGTTAACGTCTTCGTAGGAATGTACCATTGTCCTCGTAGCATTAACGTACAAAAGGACCATTGTCATAGTCTCTCTCTGCCAGGTGCATGATTCTATTGTGATCATGTTAAGTCTTTCGCCCGAGGCCAAGAGCGACCACACAAAGCGACATACTGTTTTGCAATACTTGCATTTTATAGTGAACTTTCTTACATAGTTTAATTTATTGAAAATAATTATACAATAAATATCAGCCTTCTTATCATCCTTTCTCCTTTCTAAAACTCTTATACAATATCAGCTAGATATTAATAGTAAAGTATGCTTCCTTCTATTTACAATACATGGCATATTTGGCAATATTAAACAGTTATCATTTATTCACTGTGCAAATTAGTTTCCTTGTGGGGTAGAGGGCGGGAGATCTGGCTCAAACGAGAAAGAAACACGCCCAGTATATTATTTCACACACATTAAACGATAAAGCAAAAAAGTTGTTGCAGTATTTACACTAAATGAAACGCTGTAAACAATTTTAGAACATTCACAAAACGTCAAATTGCATACAAACTGAAAGCGTTAAAATGTTCATTGTTCATTTGTAACAGAGGTGACAGACGAAAGCGTTCTTAACGCCTTCATCAGCAACTACACACTCTTCATGAAATAATTTTCTACATTAGAGCACATCATATAAAGCAAAATCAGTTTTCATCCTTATTTCAATAATGTTTTCAGTACAACTACACAGCTAATTTTTACCACTTGGCTCTTCCCTTCTATTTTGCCTTTTCTTTTTTCATAATATTTCCCAATTTGTGTGTGGTTGTATATTTTTTCTGTTTCTGTTTTTTAAGATATGTTTTATGAGGGCTAAAGTAATCACAGTACCCCCTTGTACTCCTTTGTCTTCCTCCTCTGACAATATGCTGATGGTCTGAGGACTGTACTAATGCTATTAATTGTTATACAAAGTGTTGAGCTTGAACAATTTCATAGTTGACGATAGTAGTAGTGTTTTCTGTTGTGCTTCTTGAGGCTGCATGTCAAGTTTACCCATTAGAGAGACATCGTTTGCTTTTTAGGCCAGTTCTTTTCAGCATTCAAGTTTCACTTGCAACAAAATCAGGTTCACAGAAAACATTGCGATTTAATGGCATATACCTGTTGCTCGCAATCATAGTTTGGCTTCCTTATGTCATATGCTTTTATCCCAATATATGTTGCCATACATATATTAATCCCAGCATTAATATATGTATAACAAGCTCTTGTTTAAATTCGGCAGGGAGAGTTATCTCTTCCATTTATATATTTATAGTTTGTATTGAAGCTGTATTTATCGCGTTAGCGGGCCTCTTAGATGTTTCATGAATATTTTCTTCGGAATATTATACTTCCTGCAGCATTCATTTGAACCAATTTTCTTATTTTCGAAATCCTCAGTGGCATTGAGCATATTTTGGGGTTTCCAAACACCACAAGTCCTCTTTGCCATGATCGGATCTTTTTTTGAAAAAAATGACTAACAATGTGCATATTCTCCAAATGACACTAGTACGATTTGGACGTTTCAAAAAGGGGCCATATAAGCAACTTTAGCATTTTGCAATAATATCAACCCTAACCTTAAAGTATACAACCTTATAGCATATGAAATGAAAGGCAATAGTTAGTTCCTTTTAGATATGCCAATAACAAGTTTTAATATCCACTTAACTAAGAAACCGATGTGTTGCAAAAATCGTTGGAAAGCTACATCCAAATAGACACATTCATTCATGCGATAATAACACAACTGCTCAATCAATTGCTGTGAAACTCGTGGACTGTGGCGGAAAATATTTTAATTTACAATAATGTAAATTAATTTACAATACTCTGTATACAGAATACTCTGCAGTTAACGGTTGAGATGTCCTTGGATTTTGATGGCTCGCGCACTTTCATTCGTCTGTCATAGCCTTGTCGATTTTGGCCTCAAAGTTGAATTTGGAGCTCCAGGTCGTTGTGTGCCTTTGATGCCTGCTCTGCCACACTTGAACTTATCTACCTACCCAAAGTCGAACGATTTCATATGAAGGACATTCGTCACTCAATGTAGGCAAAGTCCTCTCATGAATTTCCTTTGTTGTTTTTCCTTTCAGAAAAAAGAATTGATCTCACAGTAAATTCCTGTCGTAACCAATTTTTATCGTCAATCGAAGCGCTTGCGTTTAAACAACTGTCAAATAATGAATTAACCTCAGAATAACTTAATGCATAGAAAACAAATTTTATGACCAGATATATAGATGTTGCAGTTGCCTTCCCTTAGTATGCGAAGCAAGTTACTTATTAAATCGTCCTTGATATTAATATACTAGAGGTGGCCATGAAGAATAATGAATGTGAATATATCAGTTGATATATGTTCCACTTTTATTTGCAGTACTTTTATTTACGCACGCTCTTTAACATCTCAGGTCATCAGCGTCCCACTCAATTCAAGGCGTGAAACGGCCGATAAATTTTGTTCAGAGGCCTCTTCTTTCAGGCTTAAGGTTCTTTTTCGTGCCGTGAATGTACGACACGAGACCCCCTTCCGAAAGAAGTCATACTTATGATTTTTACGCCCGTAAAATACATCGATCCTGGTCGCATTTGAACCGGCGATCTTGGGTTTAGAAGGCAAGTATGGTTACCACTACACCACCAGGACCGACATTTGCAGTACTGTTAATACTAGATGTGATCATGACTTACAAAGAATATAGCTAAATTAACTGATACATGAAGGATATGTATTAATATACTATTAGTAATACTAGAATCGGTAATAGCTTTAAATTATGAATATGGACAAATCAGCTGATAAACTCCCGTCCTTTAGTAGTAGTACTAACAATACTAGAGGTGGCATGACTTAGATCAAGAATTTGTTCATACAACTGTTAATGCACTGCTGATTTTATTAAATTAATATTAGAGTATACCACGACGTATAATGAATGCGAATAATAAAGGGGACAAAACTTATTTTATTTGCATTATTGATTACAAAGAAATAGTATTATTCAAAACAATTATTATTCCCAATATACTCAATTTAATATTCAAATATGGATACTTGAGACTGACTTTATGCTGAACATGCACGTTTCTTTTACCGCTAATATTTCTAAGGGGTATCAAAAGTGCTTGCTCTTTTTGGGAAGAATTCGTGAATGTTCATTTTGGGTGCTTCAATATTTTGGGAGTTTGTTTCAGGAATAAAATTGACCAGAGGTCCAAAATTATGGTAAATAATGTATATATATGGCGGGTCTGATAGTTGATTTAATCTAATATCTAGAAAAAAACTAATGGTTTCAGCAGATCGAAGCTAAGCATTATTGTATTCAAGAGGACGTCTTATCGATGAACTATTAGATAATTTCTGATGCAAAACTGAATCATTTTTTTGCTTTGAGATTAAGTTCCAAAATTAATAATGCCCAAGTGTGAAACCAATTGAAAGTAAAGTATTCCTTTCTAATTACGACAAAAATCGCTACTTAATGCTCGCACTATTTCGCTCCTAATAGGAGCTACTGTTTTCAGTAGTCACGATTGCAGTAATACATATTTCATCACATATGACAACTCTCTTGATAAATCTATCATCCATCAGGTGAGTGATAAACTGATGACAGATATCCATTAAATGCTACGTTTATTTTGATGTCAATTCATGATTTACAGATTTACAGCCTTTGAAAGACATTCTGAGGGTCATATGGTAATGCAGACTTGACACACGTAATTCTTCAGGCAGTCTATTAGATGTGCTTTAAGGCGGATTTTCTTGTAAATCTTTCTGTGTTCTTAATGCGTCTACCTTATTAAAGAAGATTTAAGATTTTTTTCGTACAGTCCCCGTGTAAATCAATACATTTAGTGCAACGACCTTCCAACTTTTTAATATCCTGAGTAAAATAAGGTTTGTCCAACTACAAAAAATTAGCATTCTGAGATTCAACATCATCATTTGACGTGCATCTTCGTATACCCAGCTATTTCTTCAGGTTTTGAAAAAAAAAAAAAATCGCTAGGAGCCAAATCCGGTGAATACGGTGGACGTGGAAGTACCTGAAAGGGAAGGCCAGGCAGTTTTGCAGCAAAAATCCCAAACGTGCGTGAAGGCGCATTATCGTAATGAAAGAGAACTTTTTTTTTTTCGCAAGGTGTGAACGTTTAACCCTAATAGCACCCTTCAGTAAGTCAATTGGTGAAGTGTAATACTCCCTGGTGATGGTTTGGCCCTTCTGGAGGTAGTCTATGAGCTCCACATCATGAACATTCCAGAAAACCATAGCCATGAATTTTCCTGCAGGTGGAACCGTTTGTACTTTCTTCGGCGCAATTTCACCTGTTGCCATCCTCTGTTTGGGCTGCCCCTTCGTCATTGGCGTGTCGTGATGAATCCGTTTCATCTACTGTTATGAAACGTCGGATAAACTCACTGAAAAAGCGTTTAAATGAGTTTAAACACCCTCGGCGCTCATAATCTTTAATTGATACGATTACGCTTAAATTCAGCAGCCCACATTTTAACCCTCAAAAACGAAAGGAAAGAATCATTTAAGGTACAATATAACTGCTTTTTACTTTTGTTGACGTTAAACCTTTCATAACAAAGTACTCATTACAGCTCGTATTTCAGATTTATTAATTTTGTAAAAATGTTAACAACAGTTTGTTTACACGATCGTCACTAACAAATGACTAAATTTATGAGTCTGAAATTTTACAAGTGCCATCTATAAGATCACACATAGCTATGATGGTGATTTGCAATTCCGAATCAAGTCTAGAATTTTAAAACACCCTCTCCTTATTTACTCCTTCACAATATAAATTTTAAATGAAACACAAATGGTAATCGTCTGCTGTGGTAACTAATAGACAAATGAACAAAGTATCAATGCGCTCAATGTCTATAGTTTGTGTTTAGATATGTAAAGAATTCTATTTAAAATATGTGTTGCTCCTCAAGCAATTTTGATGCGTGCATATTTTTAAAGTTGTATTACGTAATTTGGAAGGCTGTGCATACATTTACAAAATCTTTTTTGTACCTACTTTATTATCCCAAGCTTTTTAAACCGGGGATAATCTTCTTTGACCCAGCGTTATTTTTTCCCTTCCTTCATTTCTTGGATTCTGCAGAGATCCTGTATTCTGACATAACAACATTCCAAAGTCCCGGATGTCAGACATATTCTCTCCCCCAACTGCTGAGGCAGCGTCTACTGATGAGCCAACCTATCTTATTGAATTTCTGTCACGTGTTGTGATTCCCAACACAATGCAATTAGCTGCATCATAACGGAGTCAGCATGCGTCGCACTACGGAGATAGGCGGCATAACAAAAATAGGCAACTTTTTCCAAAATAATTTTGTTATTCAAATACGTAAATATTTTAAATTTGATTATTTTCGGTCACATTCAGCTTCAAAATGAAATTTACTGCCTAAAAATTATAGAACGTATGAAGATTTTTTTAAACAATTCAGTAATATTGTCAAAAATTATAAACTTAGAATAATATGGCATACTACAAAATATAAGTTCTGTTCAATAAAGACATAATTTTTACATGCGAAATCTCGCTATAAAATATAACTTTACAATGTGTTCTTACCTTCATGCGAAATGTACACGAATACTAGTTTTATAATTATCACTTCCGGTTCCCGGCTGTAAGAGGTGTGAAAGTTCAGTCATGTTCAGTTCCACTTACATCGCAATGAAGGTGACGCTTGACAAACAATACGTTGCTCTGAAATTCTGCTTTCGTCTCAACAATTCTCCCACTGAGGTCTATTTGTTGATTTGTTTTATTTACGGACGCTCTTTAACATCTCAGGTAATCAGCGACCCATTCAATTCAGAGCGTGAAGCGGCAGGTAAATTTTATTCCGAGGTCTCTTCTTTCAGGCTTGAGGTTCTTTTTCGTGCCGTAAATCTACGACTTATTTTATTTCCCTTTCTAAGGAAGCCATAATTAGAATTTTTACGCCAAAAAATAAAATCTATCGACCCTGGCCGGAAATGAACTCGAGATATTGGGTTTACGAGGCAAGTATGGTTACCACTAAACCACCAGGACTGACAAATGAGGTCTATGGAGAGTGTTTGCTTTCCTATTCTAAAATTCTGAAATTTCACTGTGTGCCACCCACCTCACATGTTGGTAACTGAAAAGTTGCATATGAGAGGTGTTTGTTCACGGTGGGTTCCAATACTTTTGATTCCCGAACAAAAGGACATTCGCGTGCAGTTTTGCATGCATTTGAGCATGTTATAGAAAGATATGGAATTTCTTTCAAAGTAACCAATGCTAATGAAAATTGACTACATTAATTCGATTCCAAAAAGCAAACAGCAAAGCACGGTGCTACCAACACTCCCTCCCCAAAGTGGTTGCCTCTACTGGGAAAATTACGGTATTCTTATTTTACCATATTGAAGGTATGGTGTACCAGTATATCGCAACTGTACATATAGCCCTGCAAGGCCATATTACACCTTATTTATATGCAACAAATTGGATGTTGCACTATAATAAAGCAAGGCCACACATCACAAATATTGCTGAATATCTCACAAAATTCAATGTTAGTCTCTCACCCTTCATACAGTCTAGGTTTAGACCTGCGACCTTTTTATTTTCACCAAATTGAACAAATACTTTGTGGAAGGAACTTTGTTTCATCAGATACAACGGTGAAGACTGCGGTGACAATGCTGAAGGACTTATCAAAAACTGCTTTCCAGCATGTCTTTGAAGACTGGCAGAAACACTGGAACAGGTGCATTGCATTCAACGGGAACTACTTGGAGAAATGTCATAAAAATTATGAGGACGAGTAAAGATATGTCAAAAATTATTTACTGATAAGCCCCCTTAAGTTGTAATTTTACACTAAAATTTAATTTTTAATAAATATGATTCTTTAGCTTCGCTGGTTTATGTTGACACCTTGGTTTTTGACCATGCGAAGCCTTGAAATAATACTGATTTTCTTTTCATTCTCCTTTCTGTCACTTATGCTCAGGAACACCATGTCGAGTTCTTATTAGAAATACCACACGCTTTGGAAATCCAGTAAATATAAACACAATACTATAATCCATTGGAAATATTTTCTTCTTTGAATGCGAGATACTTGTGGGCTAGTTCATATGAAAAAAAGATAAACTATGTTTATATTGCATGCAAAATATGGGTAAATTATCACTAACAGTTTCTATGATAGAAGGAAATTAAAATAGATTATTTATGCATTTTCGAAATAACTGCAAAATTACGACCACTAGAGTGTTTACAGACACATAAATATATATGTATGTAAATATTTCATTATCATTTTTGGCCCCAGTAGGTAGTGACACAGTTATTATGGCCCACACCAAAAATATATTATATATGTACGATGCAAACCTATAATCATATTTCATGTATTGCAATTAGTAATGTAAATATCATGGATGTATAATACGGTATAATGCTAACATGTTAATTATAGGTCTCCCAAAAGAGAAAGTCTCTGGCGTTTTCTATTATGGTAGTTTGGCAGGCAAGAGAGTCTATACGAGGAAGAAGAAACTCGAAGGTCGAGTGTAAAAGTATGCCGTTGAGTGTTAATAAACTTGGACTTTTAAATTCATTAGGTCTTTGAACCCACATGCGTTATATTTTTAACCTTTAAACTAGCCAATGTCAACAAAATGTTTTCAACTTTCAAAAAATAGCGAATGCCACATGGGTAAGGTGAACTTAAACCAGCCAATGGAAAATGTATGTCTGAAGTTTTAAAGATAGGCGCAAAGCTTGCGCGTGCCCGAGAGACCCTCCTTGGCATAGTTAAGTCAATGATTACTTGATTTGAATTTACTGTATAAGCTGGCTGGGACACTCAGTTCTCAGTTCTCATTTGTCAGCTCTACACGCGGCAAGATATAAGCTAGACGTAGCTGAGGTAAGCAGTTTACAGATTCATTCAGATGCAGAAAACAAGTTTTAAATGCGGCGAGAGGCACTTCAATATTCTGATTCCGACGAAGGCACTCAGTTGTAATACATACACCGCGAAGTACTCAGTTTCACTTGTAAGTTTCACATGCGGCAGCTAGTTTCTATTCCACGTAGCCAAGTCTATGGTACGCAAAACACCAGAGGACGGGAAAAAATTTGGACATATTAAAGTACAAATATGTTGCGTCGCATGCTTATTTCATTATTGAACTCCTGTCCTAGTCCTGAAGAGTACGATTCAACAAAATAGCATTAATTCTCCCTGAGAAATCGCTATCATCGAAGCATAGCCAACAATACCGAAACGAGCATTCGTAAAACTTACCAAACCGCTTCAAAATTGGTGCCCAACCTTGAGCACTTAGCCGGAGCCAACAAAACCGCTTCAAAAATTGGCGCCCAACGTGGGGCCACAAAAAAAAAAAAAAAAAAAAAAAAAAAAAAAAAAAATTCTCATAATTTGGTTCTTATTGTTGGAACCAACTAAATCCGCTTCAATAAGATCGATGTACATTTGAAGACAATTTTCAAAGCTCGTTTCATTGGGTACAACCGCAATAGCTAAATTCGTTCAACATTCGCTAAAACCAAGACCCTATGAATGCCAAACCAAACATTTAATCACAAACAATGCTGAAAAGGTACAATTATCATCAATTTAGGGATTTTAGATGCACAATAAGGCATATTGTATTTAACTTGCCCAGTGTTTGAAAAAGTTGCCCCATCAGAAATAACGTGCTACTCAACAACAACTGCACTATACAGCCTTCGCAAAATAATACACGGACTGGTAATCTCTTTGTGCGTGTTCCTGATGCAAGCGCATATGATAAGCATAGGCTTTCTGCTAGTAGTGTCCTCTGTACCGAAATGCAGTTGATCCCGCTGTCGTGGCCAATTCTGTAAATTTACAGTTACAGCGGCAAGAACATTAACAGCCTTTCCATCATATACTTTTGACTTCATCTTCATGCAATTCTTGTTCTTCACATTTCCCTACTTACATAGCCGTACTTCCAGCTGTTTGAATTTTATACGTGACATTTACATCCGATTTTGCTCACTGAACACTTCCGATGAAAGTCGATATTTTCTCGCAGCATTAAAAGCAAGCTCGAATCTACTTCAAACCATGTCATGTTTCCGAGTCTATAGGAGCTAAACAATTAAAATTATTAAGATTTTAGGCGATTTTGACATTTCTTTCTTTCTCCCTTTCTCTCACGTAGCTTTGATACTTTTTTTTTTCCTTTCTTCTCTCTCTCTCTCTCTCTCTCTCTCTCTCTCTCTCTCTCTCTCTCAGAGTGCAATTAAGTTTTATAGACTAAAGCAAATCTATATAGCTTCTTGAGATCCATTTTAGAAAAAAAATATTTCAAATAAAAGGTAATTAATTTGTTGCGGGGAATCATAATATTTAAAAAAGTATGTCATGCAGAAGCTGCGAAAGATTAGCAAATTCCTCAGCAAGTAAAATAACTTCAAAAAAGAATTTCGAAATCCAAATTATGGCCTTATTAATTAACGAAGTTATGGCATTACTGCGTGGTATGAGTAGAACAAACTCTAAAGCTATCTAATTAAAGAAAAACTAAACTATAACAGATTACTTAACTGGATTTGTCTGCTTTCTGGCCTCAAAATCACTTGAAAACAAATGTCTATAGTAAAATTATTCTAATTTTCAAAAGTAAAGGGAACAAAATTCGAATTATTGCAATCTATAAATATTATAAAAGATAAATTAAAATTTTGAATTATTATTATTATTATTCATAAACAAAAATATTAATGGTATACTATTAAATTAAATTAAATATATGACCACTGATCGATAAAGATATACTGTGTGGTTATTTTTAAACCTTTTTAAATGCAATCATGTTTATGAACTGATCCCTTTATATTATCTTTACATTTACAAAATAGAAATAACAGAGAGCTTTACTTAAATTTGTGTATTTTAGAAGAATTTCATGTGTCAATAAAACAAAAACCTCTTATTGTTAAAATACAATTACAATGTACTAAGAAAATACACACAATCAACCAAATATTTGATGCCTCGTTAATATGCGAGGTCTGTTAAAATAACAATTTTTTTTTTAAAATTTCAAAATTTGGGGTTACCCACATCTTACTGAGCTTTGTCCCTCTCAAAGTAAATCTCATCCTGCGTTGATATATCCCTCCCAATGGTGTTTGAACTTCTGAAAGCAGTACTGATACGCGTTTTTTGAGATCGCGCTATGTTCTGGTTCAATTCCTCAAATGAGTTTAATCTTTGTTCTTTCATCGTGAATTTCAGCTTTGGAGATAAAAAAAAAAAAGGTCTACAAGTGCTAAGTCAGAAAAGTATGTAGGATGGGGAAGAACAGTCATCAACAGGCAATGAAGAATACGCGGGTCCATTATCATATTGCAGAATTGTCTTTTCACAGTCCAGTTCTCTTTCTTCTCGGAGACGTCTGTGGACATCTTGGTAGATCATACCAACTATTCACAGTTAGACCCTCGTGATGAATAACACACTAAATGTCGAAGAAAACCGTCAACAGTGCTTTGACATTTGAATTCACCTGAAGAGCTTATTTGGGTCTTGGTGAAAATTTTCCAAACCACTGCGACGACTGAACTTTCGTCTCAACATAGTAACTACAAACCCAATGATTATTTCCAAAAGTTGCATCGTTATTAACGCGATCCAAGAGGTCCTGACAGATCGCGACGTGGCTGTTTTTCTATTGTTGTGTCAACTGCAGAGAGATGAACAGCGAGTGCATCCTAAACTGTTTTTGTGAGAATTTCTTACATAATCCCAGAGAAATATAACATTCTTCGACAATTTCTCGAACAGTCAGGCATTCGATGTAGTTATATCTGGTCATACATGTCGTAAATAGATGTTAATGGGGTCCAGGAAGCGAGGAATCAATTATGGGCACCCAACCACTTTTCGAGTACGATTGAAACAATTATCTCCGTAAGTTTTTTCATCCTCTCATCTTGGTAAAGGATTTAGGAAGTATGTAACAAAATTGAACATTAATTAGCGGTTCATAATAGCCTTCCATCTTAATAATTACAGAACACTCGCAACTATTGCATGGAACTCGACTTAAATAAGAGAGCATTTTTTGGCAATTTGGAGGAATCTGCTCAATGTCTGAACTACGGCACTTTGATTCCAGAATTTGATTTTTGGAATATTATAATATTACAACAGTGATTTTTAACAATATTACAAATATAGGGATACATAGCGCTCTTAAATAGTGCATATGCTTTCGTGATAGTACCTAAATTAATAAAATGGAGACAATTTGCAGTATATTTTATTTTCCTCAAACGTGTTCATAATTGCAACCCAAACAATTGTAAGTTCTTTGGTTATTTTGAGAATACTTAACACTTTTCATTAAACCACGGCTGTCAGAAAGCTAAAAGTGTCCTGCAGCGATTGCAACAGGCCGTGTGGAGCAAAACGATGCGTCAATATCTCTATGATAACCTCTACATGATGTTTAAAGCAGGCACATAGGTACACTTTCTGTGGATCATAGGCCATTCGGATATATGTCACAATGAAACTGAGGACCTGCTTGAAAATCGCAGTTTCATCAAATAACAGTTACTAGGTCCCCGATATCAAGATTTCATTCCAAAGATTACAAGGCGGCACTACTAACTTTGGATCGAAGAGAACTACAGATATATTTAGCCAGATTAGCCACAACAACCTTATTTCTCACAGTATAATAATGCACGGCGACATTTGGGCCGCAGAAGTTATCATCACTTTCATCGCTCTTGGCGATAGCATCTACAGTGTGTCCTATGACCTACCCGAAATTGCTGATCTGAACCACATTTTCTTTACATGTATTCAGTACAACCAACCCTGAGCCGTAACCTATAGAAGTCTCCAATAACTGTGTTTTCGTTTCCCCTAGCATCATTACTTTCCTATATCAGTTTACTTGGCACTCATTTGCTTTCAACAATATGCTCGTCATTACTAAGCTACAAACTTGAAATAATTAGAAGCACGGATTTGAAATATAACTTTATTTCTGCCCCGTACATTGAAGGCACTTGTCCCATCGTTTCACAAACCTCTAAAATACAGCAGCATAAAATTCTTTGGCCTGCTGTCGGAACCAGGTGGTGTCTTCCGTTCCTAAGCTTCAACATCCAGAAAATATTCACATGATGATATTTAAGAGAGCCGAACAAATGGAAGTTGTTTGGGCAGAGATCGGGGCTATATGGAGAATGTTCAA